>JAUPMG010004011.1:0-16001 GCA_031762675.1 Pachysandra terminalis | reverse complement strand
TATGATTTCTATTTGGGTAGCCACTCTCGTAGAAATACGAGGTGAAGGTTACACTTGGACTGGAAAACCTACGTAATTGGAAAATTCCGGTTCGGGTCGTTACAATGACTTCCTCACAAAAACACTCACTACACCATCTTGTACATACTGACTGATTGCATTTGCATTGCATGCTAGACTGTTTGTTAGCTTACCTTGGTGATTATTGTAAATAGGTGCACAACATGCATAATTAATACGCGACCACATGCATTTCATTTCATTATGATCTCTTTATTGTGTGGACTTGATATAATGAGTAATGTCTTGAATATAAGTTAATCGAGCACATCTATGAAGTTATTTACTTACTGGCTAGTGTAGCTCATGCTTTTTAGCAACAATTTTTAGGATCTTTAGTCGTGATGGCAGCTAAGGAGATTGACGTCATGGAGGACCTTTCAGTTTGTTGAGTTTGTCGATGCGAGAGAACCTAGTTTGGGTACAACACTCTGATAGAACTTTAGTATTAATCTAGATTTAGATTTTTCTCCTTTTAGAACTTTCGGATTTAGAATATGTACTCTAGTTACTTATAACTTACTAGAACTGTATATTACTTCCGCTTATGTTCTGACCATTATATTCCACTCCCGTAGAAATATGTGGTGAAGGTTGCGAATAAATTGAAATCTCAGAAATTGGGATTTTCTGGTTGGTTCGTAACACAAGGATAGGCTGAATGAACAATCATGTGCTTTTCACTTCAAAGCAACCAGATGTGCTAGGAACCCAAGTAACTTTATCAAGACCTGCTATGAATTTTATAGTAGCTAGAGTCTGCCAAATTGAATTGAGGTTGACTTTCGAGGTTTGAGGAGCATTCCCCCTACCATCAACAATAAGCTTCTCCACTTTGTCGTTTATGTTGAATCCTTCATTGTAAATTTGCCTCGGAGTAATAATTTTAATGATAGGACCCTTGGGGTGCCAATTATAAAACCAAGGACAATTATTTTCCCCATTAGAAATCTGATTTACCAATAGAAGTTTGACTTTCACTCCTAGGTTGAGAATCTTTTTCCAAGACCAGGAGCAGGAGGTGGGAGCTTTAATATTCCAAAAAAAAAAAATTCCTTTACTAATTGATTTTTAATCCAATCTGCCCACAGTGAAGGATTGCCAGATTGGATAATCCAGATGTATCTCATAATCAGTACTTCATTCCTCTTCACAGAATTGAATAGACCAAGGCAACCATCTTCCTTATGAGAGCAGACCTTCTCCCAAGCAATGGGGTGAATTTTCCTCCTCATGTCAGACCTAGCCCAAAGGAAATTAGAGCAGGCTTTATCAATCATTCTTAGGACTTTTTTAGGAAAGATGAAACAACTTAGCCAATGAAGCTGAATCCCTTGAAGAACTGATCTGATCAACATCAATCTTCCAGCAAAAGAGTGACTTTTCCCCATCCAACTTTGGATCCTCACTTGATAACCTTCTATCCGATATCATGTTAAAATCATGTAAGAACAACTATAAGCTATCTAAATCCTTATTAAATCAATCGGAACACATAGATCATTGATTACACAATTCAAAAGAATAAATCTTGCATAAATCATCACACATGCACAACGTCAATCCCAAATCACAAATCAGAAAGACAATCACAATAATCCATGTTGATTATACAGAAAATGAAACTTATCTATGCTTGTTCTAATATCCGATTTAACTCAGTTCCTCTTTCTTCTTCTCCTTATCTTCTTCTTCTTTTTCTCTTCTATTTTGCTCTAGTAGACTCCCGATCTTCCTCTTCTCCAGATCTAGCTATAGCCTCCTCTCTTTCTCTTCTCTCCAAACCCAAAACCCTAACCTTCTTTCCCAAAAAAACTATTCACGTTTCCCTTATTGCATCATATATTTAACCTCCATTTTTCACTTAATTCACTTCCTAAACCTCTCCTAATTTCTCACATACATATCTCAACTAATAAGGTAAGCTTCCTCACTAAGAATCCTCCCAAAAATCAAACTCCTACTAATTAGAAATCCTCTCTTACCTTTCTAATCTAAATCCAACTAATTCAAACCTAATATTGAATTACTAAACTAACCTTAATTCTAATTAATGACTCACACCACCAATTCAAATTTCAGTCAATTAAACTTTAATTAATTACTTCATATCCCTTATATATCTTATTAGTTATAATTTGACCCCAACACTTTCAATTAATTACGACTTAATCCAATTCTGCACTACTATACCATATTAAGTTCTCATACTCATTCATACATAAACATATGCTGTTGTTAGGATGGCCTAAGGCTTATAATCACTTGTACTTTAACTAATTCTAGTTTTAGATCAATTAGGAGTATAGAACAATCAATTTAGAATTCAATTTTATTTATATTTATTTAACTCATATTAAGTATTATTATTAATTTTCCGGATCCGAGTCACTACATTGAGACTTGCTCAAGGTTTACGAGCCTGAGTTGATTTCGGTAAAGGTCAACTCGGCTCGTTTACAATCCTAACCCTAAACGACCCCACCTAGTTCCTTAGTCAAAAGACTAGGGATGGCACTGGGGCGAGTTACATGTGTAACTCGCCCGTCCCCCTAATGGTTAGGGTTTAGTAATCCATAAATCAGGTTAGGGTGGCGTTTTGGTTTAGTCCAACCCGACCCTAACTCGCCACATTGCATTCAATTATATAAATACTAGTGGAAACCCCGTGTGATGCATGGGTGTGAAGAATTGAACCATAAGTAATATTTATAGTCATATTAATGACAATATATTATTAAGACCCTTCACCCTACTCAACCCAAATGAAACCTATTTGATCTAGATGGATAAAATGTTGATAATATAAAATCCTCTTTTGCATCTCTTTCTATCCCGCTTATTCTTAAAAAATATTAGTATATCGGATGTCCACTAATTAAGCTCATGATTAACACATTGTCATCAAATATTTATATAGCATATGTTTTGTAGTATTTGAATCTGGATCCTAGAGGTTCCCATCAAATGTCATAATGATAATATACAAACCTAATTAACTTGAATATCATCCAAATAATTCAACGAATCCAGTTAGAATAACAATAGTAATTTTCATATGTATTTATATTATTTTATATATATATATATATCTATATATATATGTGTGTGTGTGTGTGTGTGTGTGTGTGTGTGTGTGTGTGTGTACTCTCTTTTTCTTTCTTTTCTTGTTTTTAGTCTTTTTTCCCTTTAAATTTATTACTCTATGTTTTAATATACTTTAATTTTATAGAAATATTTTTATTTATCTTAAATTATCATATTTTGTCTTTATATTTTACATTTAAAAAATCCCTGGCAACCATATTCTTATAGTTAAAAAGCTTATAATGACTTTACTCTAAAAATAGATATGAAAAAAGCACCTTTGATCTCGATCAATTTCAACTATTAAGATTAAATAATATTTATTTAATAAATAATTAAATTTTACTTATTTAATATTTAATATTTAATTTTTAAATTCTATACTCCATTTAAAGGAAGAACTTAGATCTACTAAAAATGGCCCGATAAAAGAATAAAAGCTTTAAAGACCAAAAGACATTGCTCTTTTATTTTTTATTTACTTATTTTGTATAACGTTATGTATTTTCCTAGCATCCCCCATTTTGTGGGTGCCTTTTCCCCCTTATAAAAAAAATGCTTTTGGATCTAAAACTTAGGTATGTGAACTGAACGCAGGTTGAATGACACATTATACCAGGTTTGCCAAATCAATTCAACCTTGCATTAAATATATTAATCTTATAGTCTAGTTGTTCTCTTGATTTTTGTCAACTTATTTTTTTGGATTGTTTTAAGAAACATTCTGAACTAAGAAACTTATTGAATTAAATTTCAAGTGTAACAACTTATTAGAAAATTCGCAAATAACAAATTTCATTGATTTTTATTTTTTATTTCGTCTAGATAGGCAAAATCGAAATCCTAAAATTTTAATCAAAAAGATTTCAGACAATTTTGACAAAAAAGTTTAAAAATTATCAAAGGAAAATAACTAATTTTGATTAAAGTAATAATTTAAAAATCAAATCATTATGCTAAAATCATCAAAATTTCATAATGAAATTTCGATAAATTTGATGAAATTTCGCTGTTTATTTTATATAAATATAGAAAAATAGAAAAGTTTATGTCAAAATTTCTTTTCGGTTCTCCAAACCAAAATCATCGAGCAATAATTAGTTTTGTTTTTTGTTTTTTATTTATTGTTTTTTTGTTCGTAATTTAATTTGGCTTCCCAAGAAAACTTTTCTGGCTCTACCCTAGCTACCAGTCTTGGCTAAAACAATATTTGTTTCAAAGGAGACTCACAGATTGTCATTTAGGCACAAAAAAATCAAGTTCAATCTCCATGGTGTATTCAATATGATATCAAACACATTCTCTTTTTGCTACAATGTAGGTGCCACCATTACATAATACAATTCGACCATTGTAAAGGAAACATGGTTGTAGACTTTCTTCTCTGGGATCCTCTCAAGTTACAATCACCTGTTAGTTGATTTGAAACTAATCAGAATTTGACACATAGGATAAAAATGTCACATCATTATTAATGATGGAGTGATTTTGTCTTCGATTTTTGTGTTTGAAAATTTTAAATATATTTTAATTAAGTCTTTATGCCATGTGTCATAATCTGATTGGTTTCTAATCAACTAAGAGGTGATTATAACTTGAGAGGATCCGAATCCTTCTTCCAAATATGAGATATCTGTGAGACTGAAGACCACACGCCATCAGGGGCAGAGCTAGAAAATTTTTCTTGGGGGGGGGCAAATTAAATTACAAATGACAAAAAAAATTTTGTAATGTGCTTCACTATGCTCGATGATTTTGTTCTAGAAGACCGAAATCAAATTTTGATAGGTTTTATAGATTTTTTTATTTATATGAAAGAAATAGCAAAATTTCATTGAAAATATAAAAATTTCACAATCATGATGATTTAAACAAAATAATTTATTATTTTTTAAATATTATTTTAACCAAAAGTAATTATTTCAATAATTTTTAAACTATTTTTGTCAACGTTGTCCGAAATCTTTTAGAGCAAAATTTTATGATTTCGATTTGCTTACCTAAATGAAATCGAAAAATTCAAACGATGAAATTTAAAAATTAAATTTTTAATTTTATGATTTCAGTTTGGCATTGAAAAATTTCAATTAAATACCAAGAGAAAATAAAAATACAATAAAATATAAGGTAATAAAGTTTCATATAAAATGATTAAGAGAGAGACTATATGCATAAATAGATATATAGAAAAATAAACAAGTATAGAATTTCAATTGTATTAAAATATATGTATAGAATATAATTTCATAAAACTATAAACGACTATTTATAAAAGAAATAAGTATAATCTTGTAATTTTAAAAATTATATAACCTAAATTATAATTTTTAAAACATTAAGAAAAAACAATTAGGGGACTATTTATAAAAGAAATAAATATAAACTTATAATTTTAGAAACTATATAATCTAAATTAAAAATTTTAAAATATAATAAGGTAAGAAAAAAAAGATTAGGGGGTCACTATGTAGCGCCACTCCACTCATCTTGAGTGGAGTAGCGCTATTCAAATAGTTTGTGAGGACTTTTTAGGGGGGGCGGGCGGAGCAGAGGGCGGAGGGTTCTTGGAAAAAACAACACCAAGACGTTGTATTTAATTCCACAAAAAAAAAAAAAAAAAGAAAAAAAAGAAAAACATGTTTGAAACTATGAATCTGCTACATAGGGATCTGCGCTTGACCGTGTGGAGGCGAGAAAGAGAGGAGCCGGGTAGGTTCGCTTCGTGAGCGGTAAAGAAAGGGTCATGAAGTGAAAGCGTGTGGATTGGGCTGCGGGATTTGGTGTCAACATTGACTTATTTTTTCTCTTTGACCTTTTAGTCGTAAGACAAATGATTCATCCTAACACTAATTTAGTGAACGAAGCTGGACGATTTGTTGCCCTGCGTGTTTGTACTCTGCTTTGAAATGATTGTACTCTTATGCATTATAATGGGAGTACAAGCATTTCAGCTCAGGGTACAAGCGTCGTATAGCACGAGACGAAATGCTCTCACAGGAAGGTATGGAGAAATACGGAGCAGGAATTAGCCAGTTTGGTTTGGATCGAATAAGTGCTCTCATTGAGTCACTTATCCAATGAGTGCTTATCCAAAATCACAATCCGGACCAAACGCAACCTAAGTTGTATATGCTTTTAATCAATACAACTATTAAAAGCAAATAATATTTTTTCAGTACAATTTTTTTATTATAATTAAAAAGCCTCATATTTTTACTAAAATTAAAAAAAAAATCCTATTTATACTAAAATTCTTCCACTCACATTTCCGCTCATAAATGTTTTACTTAAAAAAACCCCTCTTTCACTAAACTTAAAAAACAAAAACCAATATTTTAACTAAAATTCCACCACCACGTTTCTACTCGTAAATCCTATCTCTTACCCTTAATTTTAATTCTCCTATTTTTTTGGACTAAAACTCTTCAATTTAATAGCAATAATTCTATTTTGACTAAAACCTTTTCATCCCACCCACGTTAAACTCCTCCACCCATAAATCTTATCTCTTACCCCTAACTTTAATTCCCCTATATTTTGGACTAAAAGTCTTCAATTTAAATTTCTTTTTTAGACTAATACTCTTGCAATTAAACTAAAATACCCCTTTACTATTATATTCTAATGAGTTCTATCCTAATAAGTTACTTCTATTTTTAATATCCAACTTTAATACTTATCATAGTTAAATAAGTATCTCATAATTTTAATATCCTTCTCATAATTATGTAATACTTATCATTTTCAATCAAACCAATTCTAATACTTATCATAATTATATGAATAGGATAGGATTATAGACTCTAACTCAAATTACAACTCCTATATATATATATATATATACACACTCAAATAATCACTCTTAAAAATTAAAACTACTGTTTTCTCACTTTAAGTTTATAAAAAATTAAGTAATAATTATTCCCATGTTGTGTCATATAAGGTCTTTTCATATTTTTTAATTATTTTATTCTAGAAATGATTGATTTTTTGGATCAATTTTTATGAATAAAATACCATTATAATATTATTATAATTAATTGAATTATTAAATAAAATAATTATAATTACCAATTGTTAAGTAAGCGAGAGATCCTTATCCTAGCAAGATAATTTTTAGAATAATGGATAGGTCTAAAATGAAAAATAAGATAATGAAACTAAATTTATTAAAGAAATAGTATAATTTAAAATAAAAATATATTTTCTTCATCTATTAACCATATAAGATTTTATAAGATGTTATAAAATTATATTTTATAAAATGTGTTATAAACAAATTTTAATCATCTTATATATTTATACAAAATATTTAATTACGTACATCAATGAAAATTTAAAAATAATATAATGAATTGATATAAATTTTACTCTATATAATATTTATCTTATAAAAGATAAGGGGGAGTTTCTTTTATCATACTACTATTAAAAGAGAAAGTAGTTTTTAAAATTTTTTATAATTATAAATATTTAAATTATCCTTTATTATTAACCTTATATAATATATTTATTTCATGAATTATCTTTGAGCTCTGTAAGTAATTATTTTTATATTAATACAAAATAATAATTCGGTCAATTTTTATAGCTAAAAGACTCTCATTCTAAGATATTGACTAATAGAGAGGTAAATAAGATACAATATCCTAACAATCTTAGAATACTAACTAATAGATAAGTATATAAGAGACCCTTATCCTAACAATTTTAGGATACTAATAGATAAAATAGATGAAAGTGTTTTTATCTACACTTTAAATAGTAATCCTCCATCTTATTACTTAATATTTAGATGACAATAAACTAATTAGTTACAAAACAAAATATAACAAATTAAGAAATATAAATAAATAAATAAAGAATCTAATAAATTATCAAAATCTTGAATCTTAGTTATAAAAAAATTATCTACACTTTAAATAGTAACCGTACATCCAACTTATTACTTAATAATAAGATGTCTTGACTAATGAGAGGTAAGTATCCAATAGAAAATCAAGATACCAATCAGTTATAAAACAAAAATGTAACAAATTAAGAAATAAATAATCTAATAAATTATCAAAATCTTGAATCTAATTAGTTATAAAAATCTTAAATACTAAAATCTAGAATCTAATAGATATAAAGAATCTAATTAATTAAGTAAAGAAAATATAAAAATCATAATTATAACTAATTATAAAAATTAATATTCAAATTAAGAATGCTACTAGACCTGGATGACAATGGGACACTATGAGTGAGGTGAGCACTTACTAGGGCAGTGAAGCAGCGTGTGGGCCGGCCAAGATAAGATTGGCGTGGGGGACTCGGAGCAAGTCGTATCCTATTGTGATATCGTGTTGGGAGTGCTTGTGAGTTGGTTTGGCTTTCGGATGATTCATGCCAAATATATTCATTGAGTGGAGAAGACAATGCACTACTACTTTTTCCCTCAACATCAATGGTGGCTCGGTTGGACTCTTCCACGGCCATAAAGAGGTGACCCTCGCTCACCCTATTTTTTCGTTCTTGTGATGGAGGTACTTGCAAGGCAAATTAATAACAATGCCGGCCAATGTGGGTTTGTGTACCACCCTCAATGCGAGGACCTGAAGATAAGTATGCTGTTTTGCCGATGATCTCTTCATATTCTCGAATGCTGATTTGAACTCTATTAACTTTATTATAAGTTGCTTGGATTGGTTCCACCTTAATGCAAGTCTGAAAGCTAATGCAGACAAAAGCAAGCTCCTGCTTGCAAACATCATTGGAGAGGACCAAATTCTTTTGCAAAGGCTGGGCGTCAGGAAAGGGGATGTGCCTACAAAATACCTTGGACTCCCACTCGTCACGAAAAAATTACAGAGCAAGGATTGTCACCTCTGATTGAGAAAGTTGAAAGAAAGCTTAAAAGTTGGAAAGGTAGGGTGCTCTCTTATGCCGGGCGTCTTCAACTTATAAAGTCTGTTCTTTTTGGAATTCAAACGTATTGACTCGCAGTTTTCATCCTACCAAAACGTGCGATCGTAACCATTAATAGAATATGTGCAAGATTCTTGTGGGATGGTCTTGATTTGGGTAAGAAGATTAAGCCCTTTGCTTGGGATAAACTGTGTACTCCCAAGGAAGAAGGTGGTTTGGGGTTGTTTAATCTTTTGGAATGGAACAAAGTAGCTATACTCCGGTTCATTTGGCTAATCGTTAGTCGTGCTAAATCAAGTTGGGTGGCTTGAGTTTGGCTCCACTTAGTCAAGGATCGAAATTTCTAGGCCATAAGGACACCGTGCTGCTCTTGGAGCTGGACGAAGATTCTTGCAGGCCGAGAGGTAGCAAGAGCTCTAATAAAGTATCACATCATTGATGGTAATGAGACATGGCTATGGTATGATAATTGGCATGTCATGACCGCGTGGAGCGTTGGATTACTAATGATTGTTGGAATATGAGTTTTCACCAAGGTGGTATGATGACTCAGGTATGGGACCAAATTCAGCATACTAAACCTGTTTCTTTTTACTCAGCTGACACTGTTGTTTGGACTCCATCTACTAAAGGCGACTTTAGTATCAAGAGCACTTGGTCTAGCGTGAGAAATCGTGGTACAAATATAACATGGCATAGCCTTATTCGGTTCAACGATAACAACCCCATACATTCCTTCATTTGTTGGCTTGCAATCCATGAGCGTCTTCTTACAAAGGACCGATTGGCCAGATTCGGTATGAATATTAACAAGAAATGTGTTTTCTGTATGAGGGAGGAGGAAACTCATGATCATCTCTTCTTTGGATGCAACTACTCGTTGAAGATTTGGGTGCTAACACTTAGAAAGTGTCTGATCATAAGACCAGTTCTTTATTGCATGGACGAGATAAACAAATGCTGATCACAACAATTTTCCGGTTATGAGTTGGCTAGAAAAATCAGGAAATTATGCTTTGGTGCTACAATCTATCATATTTGGCGGGAGATGCTTTGGTGCTACAATCTATCATATTTGGCGGGAGAGAAACGCTCGAATATTCCAGAATAACTTTCTTGCTTGGTCTCTCTTGGTCAAGAAGATTCACATTGATGTGAAACTCAAACTCAAGGCTATAAACAATGAGATTTGGGATAACAGTTTAAATAGGGAGTTATGTGTCGTGTGGGATATTGAAGTTTCATTCCTTTCTCATCCGGAAAAATTTTGTTCTTGGCATGCACCTTTATTGGGTTGGTACATGCTGAAGAGTGATGGCTTGATGGGTCATAATATTGCAGGGTCCGGTGGTGTGATTAGAAACCATCTTGGAGAATGCTTAATTGCTTATGCCAGTTCTGATACGCCGGATCTTGTGTTGAAGCACGAGCTTGAAGCTATCCATCTTGGTATGAAGCTTGCTCTTGAGAAAAATGTTATGAAGATCGTGATAGCGACTGATTCCTTGGATTCGGTAATGCTACTTGAGAAAAACGAAGTCCTCAACTTCCCCTGGAAGGTGAAAATGATATGGAGTGATATCAAGTAACTTAGTGCAGGAATTTTGGAGGTGAAATTGGAGAATGTATTTAGAGAATGTAATGGTGCTCCGGACTTCCTTGCGGGCTACATTGATACATGTAATGTAACCTTGACTTGGTCAGCCGAGGAGCTTCCGGATGAAGCCAAGAAGATTCTTGAGGATGATGCTAAATGCAAGAGATATGTTTGTGCTCGAGTTCGTGTTTAGGGGTGGCAGATGGGTGATGTTTTGTTGAAAGCCTTTATACCCATCTCATATTGGTGTGATTCCTTTGTATACCATTGGTATCCACTGGTTGGTAGCCAAACCATTTGGGATGGCTTAAATGATCATGTAACGACAAAAAGTATGGCCGTGACAGTTGAAAAAATACTCTTATCCTTACAATATTAGGATAATTTTATTTTATTTTTAATTTTTAGATAAGATTAGAGTAATCTTTACATGATAAGTTTAGAATAAAATATAAGTTCAAGATTCTAATTACTTGATAATTCTTTTTTTTTTTTATATATAATAAAAAATCTAATGAATTTTATTAAAAATGTAATAACTAGCTTATGACAACTAGGCTGCCATATGTTAATTTTTTTTATTATTTATAAATAAAACGTGTTCATATATTTTTAGTATTTCAATCTATGAAGTTAATTTTATTTTAAAAATTATATATAATAATATCGTTTTATTTTATTTATACTCTTATCCTAATGATATTAGGATAATGCTATTTTATTTTTATTTATAGATAATATTGAGGTAATCTTTACAAGACAAGTTTAAAATACAAGATAAGCTCAAGATTTTAATTAGTTAATAATTTTTCATATAATCAATAATTTAACAAATTTTATTAAAAATACAATAAATTGCTTGTCCACCTAGACGGCTATGTGTTACTTTTTTTTATTATTTATAAATAAAATATGTTATTTTATTTTTAATATTTTAATTTATGAAATTAATTTTACTTTAAAATTTATATATAATAATATCCTTTAGGGAGATATAATATAATTTTTATATAATTAAAAGTGATAATAAGTAAAGTTAAACAAAAGATAAGAAAATATAATAAATTTTATTATGTTTCATATTTTTTAATGTAGAAGTTACTAAGAAAATAATATATGAACTACTATATAATTTATTTTCTTTGTATTAATATAATTTTAAATACAACATGTATTATAAGATCAACCTTCACTTGCAACGCACGTGTACTTTTGCTAGTATATATATATATATATATATATATATATATATATATATATCTATATTATTTTTTTTGGTTCTAATTCTTGTGTTTTAAAAAAAATAAAAATGATTTGGATGAGAGCAATTCGTATGCTATGTTTGGTGCAATATTTCTAATGGTACTAATTAGATAGTGTCACGTAAAAAAACAATAAAATGGGTGACCAATCATTTTTAAAACCTAACCATCAACCTCAAACCGACTTCCATCTTAACCGAAATCACCTGTTACTAGTATTGGCCTTGCAATATAGCATCGCAAGGTTAATACCACCAGAAAAATCATAGCGAAATATCACATATGATTTTATTTCGGTTCAGATAGTGAAACATGTTAATATTTATTGAGACTTGGTTTCAACAAGAAAAAATATTAAGAATTGGAAGCTTTTTCAAGTAATATCAAGCAACCCAGTTTGCTCTGAACTGGGATCTTTTGTTATGAAGATCACGTGTTATGCTCCTGTTATGTAAACAAGGCATGAAACGTGCTTTAAGGGGCCTCACAGTGGGTCCCTCAGGGTTCACCATTTTTTAGGATTTTTAAATTGGCAGTGGACCCACAAGGCACGTGTCATGCTCCTGTTTACACAACAGGAGCATATTAGGAATCTTCAAAATAGCTAGTGCCTTTTTATTTTTATTATGTTGGGTGATCATATTTTATTCTTCCCACTTGGAGGTAAACCCACTTTTAATTTTTTTTTAAAAAAAAAAATTGGGTGCTTAAATTAATATTTTCTAACCTAGTATTCATTTTTGTGTACGTACATGGATCTCAGCTCTGTCCGAACTTGTCACAATTGTGCAGAATGATTAGTAACTGCAGTGAAGTCTAGATATATACTATGAATTGTCAACTTGGATTAGGAATTGGGGGGCGCGATCCTCTGTGGTGTAGAGACAGCCCAGTGATGAAATGGTATTTTCGTCCCCCGGGGTCCACATCCGAGAGGTGAAAATACCATTTCGCCTCTCGAGGCTGTCTCTACTCATAGGAGATCCCTTGTGGTGTACACCACATAGGATCCCGTCCCCGATTATGTTTTTGATTAAACATTGAAGTTTGAACTACCACCTTCTCCATTAAAGAAGTCAATGTTCATGGTTTTAACAAACATTTAATAGGGTATTAAAATGCAGTCAAGAACTTTTACGTTATATTGGAATTATATAACAATAATAGAAGTTTATCCACAATGAATTAACAATTGATATTAACAGTAACTTTCTTTGCAATAGCTGTTAACAATTATATAACATGAACAAATTATACTTCAGAAAATTATTTTATTAGGAAAATAAGTAGGGGCAACGGGGATTTGGAGTAAGAAACATCTTAAACATGCTTAAATTAGTATAACTTTATAGTTGCGTTTGACCCGACTTATATAAGTGCTTATTTCAGCTTATAGCTTATTAAAGCACTTTTTAAAATTAAAAGTGTGTTTGAAAACACCAAATGGGTAAGCGCTTATCCATAGGCAGTAGAGGGAGGCTATCCTGGTCACTTTGCGGGAAGTTATTTATGAACTTTAGTAATATTTTTATAATACCTATTTTACCCTTAAACTTTCATAAACACTTTAATAAATATTATTTCTAAACTTTAATAATATTTTTTATACATAAGCACTTAAATAAATGTATTTATCAAACATCATTTCTTCAAGTAAGCAGTTTATTATTGCAGTGCTCTTATTGAGCCACTTATCCATTGAGTATTTATCCAAAAGCACAATCCGGACGAAACAAGCCGGATGAAACGCAGTCTAAAGATTCAATTAACATCTCTCTCTCTCTCATTCTCATTCAGTATTTATCCAAAAGCACAAGCCGGACGAAACGCAGTCTAAACATTCAATTAACATATATCTCTCTCTCTCTCTCTCTCTCTCTCCATAATCGTGTGCTAAGGGAAGAGAGAGAGCCACCAATATTAGCGTCATAAGAGGGTCTTCAATTCTGTAAAACAGTCAAATATATGCTTAAAACATGATAATGATCTCAGAAGAAAATCTATAAACTTCATAATTTCGTCAATTCTTAGTTAATAGTGGTCATCTTGAGGTTCCCAGATTGACCAAAAACCAAATTTTGCATAGACAAAATGCTCTAAAGCGTTCAAATCAATGGACCCAAATCTGCATGTATCAGATGGTAGCGTTAATCCATTTTTTTTTTATATAAGGAATTTGACCCTTGATGATCAACTCTGTGCCCCTAGAATTTTATTGAACAGATTTTTGTAGTCTTTTTTTTTATTTCCCATGACAACTCTTAAGCTTCTAAAATAAAACTTAAACAGTTCATTTTATTTTATTTTTTTATTATCATTTGTAGACATAAATTAGAGATAAATACATGGACAACCCTTTCATTTGGCATAAAAAACTTGAAGTATCCATGATATTGAAAACATTACTTAGACAAAGTTGTAATTTTACACACACACACACATATATACATATATATATATATATATATATCATTGAAATTATTTTTCATAAAAGAAATACAGATTATGTGACAGTGTCACTATTAGAGTAGATTAGTGTAGAGAGGGTGTTTTGATACTTAGACAAGCAAACAATTGGATGTAGGGGCGGAGCCAGGAAATTTCGTGTGGGGGCCAAAGTATATATATCTATAGCTCATAGGTGGTAATCGGTCGGGTTGGGTCGGTTCGGTCAGGTCGGGTCAAGTTCGGGTGGGTTATAAATGGGTTACAACTTAAACGGATTGGGAAATCATGGACCCAAACCCAGACCAATTAAAAACGGGTTAACCCTAATCTGTTCGGTTCGGACGGGTTAGCAATGACCTGAGAGCATTCGATGGTCATCTTCTCCATCAAATCCAAGAGAACAAGAAGAGATTGAAGGCATTTATATAGCTTCAAAAGACCAGGTTAAATTAGGTTCACCCGAATAGTAATAGTAAAACGTAAAAGCAAAATACCTACTACAATGGCCAAAATGGAAGGATTTATACTTGGGGTCTGATTGTTTCAAAGAATTGGAATTGATGTTAAGAATTGTAATTTCAATTCTAATTCATTGAGAATTGAAATTATGTAGAATTGAGATTTTCATGATTGGATGTCAACAAATAATTGGAATTTAAAATTTGATTTTTTTTATTGTTTTATTGATTTATTTTTATTTTATTAATTTTTTAATTTTAATTTTTATTTTTGCGTTAAAGATAGATATAAATCCAACCGACTCGACATCCAATTGAAATCCATGGGGTAGAGAATTGCAATTAATAGCCTCCACCTGTGAATTCGGCAACTTCAAAATAGCCTACAAATGAATTCTGTGGAATTCATTTTGAATTCGAATTCCAATTCCTTAATGCACTCCCAAACGGAAAAATTGGAATTGGAGGCCCCAATTCCAATTCCAGTCCCAATTCCACCTTCAATTCCACGAACCAATTGGGCACCAAAAGAATTTTACTTGTATGAAACAGAAATTTCACATCCCTTGATTTTATCTTGTTTCCTTGCTTTGAGCAACCTTAAGCAATGGGATTTTCGGATTCGTGGATGAACGAGGGTTTCGGTTGGTGTTATCGCAGGGATCTGAGGATTTCAATGGCTAAAAGGGAAGGATAGGTTGACTAGGGTCTTCCGATCTTGAAGAAGAAGAAAAGATCTATGGGGTTTGAGTTGTCAAAAACAGAAACATTGGAGGTCCAACATAGGTGAAGAAGAAGACGATTTCTTCTTGAATCTCTCTTATGGGGCACAGTTTTATATATTGGAGAGATGGAGGAATTTGATTCGGATAGCAGGATTTTTTGCAGGGAAAAAAAAATACATTTTCCTCCCTTCAATTTGAGGGATTCCTCTCCCTTTTTCCTGGATTTTTGCAAACCTATATACATATAGTTCTGTTGGATACATAGTGTATTATGACGTATTTCACATGCATATAATAAACAATATATAAAGAAAATATAAGTAATATATATATTAAAGACAATGATAATTTATGGGAATAAAGCAACTAATACAAACTTCTCTTACATCAACCGTAAGATAACAATAGAATCAAAGGTTCTTATTGAAAATACAAGTAAGCAAAATTAGAAAGA
>JAUPMG010004001.1:0-16001 GCA_031762675.1 Pachysandra terminalis | reverse complement strand
TGGTCTTGGAATTATAAACCATATTTAATTAGTAGTGGTTGGAAGATTGATTTAATTTGTAACCTAACGTACACCATGGTGCGTACCACCGTAGATTCCGTGACGTACGTTCTTTTGAACTACTTCACATAAAGAATATGGTTTGTGGTTGGTTACTTGTTAAACACACGACAGCTTATCGACACGTGGTGCTGAATTAAAACTGCCACCGATGAGGACCAATGGATCTTAAGTGGTCTATAAATTAAATTGTTACAACCTCATAATTGCTACCGATTAGCACAACCCTTGTCAACGACCGAAACATAAAGTGAAATGTGGCCATGTGGGACCTAACCGTAGGTTCTACGTAGGCTTGTCAACGGGTCGGATTCGGACCGGATCGCAATTGATCTGAGTTCGATCCGATAGTGAAATCCGAAAATCCGAATCCGATCTGAAATTTATTGGATTATGAAATAGGTGATCCGAGTTCGATCCAATAGTAAAATTAGAATATCCAAATCTGATCCGATCACCTGTAAATTGTATATTTATATATATCTTTAATCCAAATATACAATCGAGAATTAGTGAGGTGGTAAGGCTCTAAGATTTTTAACTGAAGGTGCAAGGTTCAAGTCTCCCAAATGTTTATTTTTATTATAAATTATAATCGGATCGGATCCTTGTTGGATCGGATTATTTTTATTCGAATTGGATCACTAAAATCCTATACCGAATCCGGCATAATCGGATCGGATCCGGATCATGATCCGGTCCATTGACAGGCCTAGTTATACGACTCTTTATTTAATTCCCTTTTGTTAAATACATAATTGGGCTGGGTTTCAATGGGCCTTAGGCCCATATTCTTTTAATGGATCAGTGACTGAGCCTTGTAGTCTCTTGATACTATACGAAAATAGGTTTGTAAACAACTATACGTTTGCATTGTCACGTTGTGTTTTCAAGAATAATATCAAGGTTTTGCTAAAGAATGTAAAAGTGGAAAGGAAACTCGTTACCCACACAAGAAATGTAATTTATCGAGAAGTTTTATTCAACTCAAATCAGTAAGCGTAAACATAATCAAGATATTTGATTACGGATTTCAATTGTTGAATGAATCAAGTATTTGTTTTTGTTTTGTGTTTTTTTCCGGCGGGATTCTAGGGATTGCTGATATTGTTTTCAAAGTTTATGAGAAAAATTAAATCTGAGGCTTGGAAATTGGGTAATTTATGTTCTGTTTTAGTGTCTGCAGATCTTTTTAAATATAAATTTTTATTAGAATCTACAAGTTTGGGCAAATGAGGGCCTTCTATGGGCATGGTTAATGTTCTTATTAACGGCGCATGTTTCAGTCGAAATCATTATATAACATCATAAACTAATTAAATTACAAGTCATATTAATGCTTAAACATTAAAATACCTTAAAAAAATTGATTTATTTCTTCATCATCTTTAAAAGAGAAAATTTACCGAATTCGACCTGTATTCGATCTGAAAATATCAATTTTAAATCCGAATTTGACTTGTATTCGATCTGAAAATATCGAATATGGATATGTCTTCATATTAGATATATTGTATAAATATTCAAATATTCGAATCCAGATAAATTCGAATTAGAATACGGACTCTATCCACATAATGAAACGAGCTGCCTTTAAAAAAAATTATTTAAATCATTGAAATATTATTTTCATCCTTCCCATATTTTCCTTTTTTACTTTCTAAGTCTTCCATTTGCAGCTTTGAAATTCCATCAGCTATTTTTTTAAGTGTAAAATTTAATACAATGTGGAAGCAACAATAAAAGACTACACAATTAGACACCCCCCCATGTTTAAATTTCTAGTATTTATACTATAACATATCAATCTCTTTGAATTTTAAAAATTTAGTGAGCAGACATATAAATTAAATTTGGTTGCCTAGGCATAGCGTAAGCAATGGTAAGATACCTCACGCAGGGAATACCTATAGCGTCAATGTTGCATAAATACTGCCACTACTCTGAAAATAAAACAAATGGAGGGTAGGTCACTTTTAATTTCTTTTCTATTAAATAAAAAGCAAGATTCATAGTTACCAAGTAAGGTGGAGTTCTAAAATTAGGCTACAAAAGGGAAGTAGACAACCAATATTTACCATCTAAGGGGAAGATTTGAAAGAAAAACAAAGAGCCAAAGAACTGAACGGAGTTGATTTTTATAAGAAACTTTCACTTTCAAAACCAGTTTATGGTTCAGCACAAGAATAACAATGGTAACATGAATAATATGTAATATAACCTTAAAATAAAAATCTGTAGTTGGCAAAACAACAAAGAGTACCTAAACAATTGAGCAGTTGTGACATGCAGAAGCTTCATTGTGCCAGACTTTTCTCATCAAACCACCACGTAGGATCAAATCTAGACCCACCTGAGATTGGAAGAGGAATTCATGTTTAGAAGTGTCATAATTTTTTGTATGTAAGTAGCAGATAATTACAGTCTAGAGCAAATAGAGATCGGCTCAAGCATTCTCAAATTTGTTTTAAGAAGATCTAAGCAGAATTGTAGATCCATGTATCCTCAGAGAAGATAATAGCAATTTCTCTTTGTATAAAGGTTTTACAGAAGAAAGAAACATAAATAATGATTTTCAATACACAGACGGAAATGAATAGGGAAGTACCAAGGGGATTGCAATGACAGAAACACCAAGCAGTCAAAACTTGTGCCTTTCACGACTCGTATCTCTTGTAAGCTTCCATGGAGTACTCACTACATGTCGGCATGTACTGACATTTATTGGGCAACAATGGTGAGATTTCCCCTGCTTGAAAACAAAAGTTACGATCCCCTTAACTGTTTGCACGAATTTTAAAAAGAATAACAAATTGGAAAGACATAAATTGAGCTAAAGATATTTCCTATACAGAGAATTACTGCTACAACGATAGCTATTTCATTAGTTTTTTTAAATTATTCATTATTTATTCTGGATGGAAGATGAGAGCAAAGTAGTTACTCTTGTAGAATTTCAGCATAGACAGTGCAGCTTTAACCCCTAAATCCTCTACTTCGTCATCTACGAGAACAAACAAATTTCAACAGCCCATCAGAAAAGAAATCCGGACACAGAAAGAGCGATCTAGAAGTGAAAGAGAAGAACCTACCTCGTATAGTTTTCTGGTCTGAATCCTTCTCTAATCCATAAACAACGCTTGTAGAGGTGAGATCAAACAAAATGAGGAAAAAATAAAACAAAACAAAATAAAACAAAGAGTGACGAGTTCCAACGAATGGTGAAACTACAAATAGCAGTGGTTACCCAAAGTTCAGGAACTGGCAGCAGAAGCTGCAGAAGTTCTTAAAGAGGAGCAAGAAGAATTTGAGGGATTTGAAGTTGCAAATGGAGAGTATAACATACTCGATCTGAAACTGCTGAATAAGAATACCAATTAATGCAAATAACAACAAGAAGGAGTTTGCCGTTACAAACATTTGTGAGGGAGATTTTACAAATATTAAAAGTGCATTTAAAAAGGAAAGACAAATGTTAATTGTATTAATTGATGCCAACTCAGGTGTCACATAAGCGTACATGTGGAGCACCTAGAAATCCAGAGAATTCATCTAAGAATTCTCCTAAGTTGAAGATTAACAAACTTATTGCTATATAATAGACACTAGCAATAACCCTGTGCGATGCACAGGATAGAATAAATGATTCGGGGATGTAATACTGGTTGATCTTGTACTTTTTTGATGTATTTTACTAGGAAGAAATAGACATTAAATGTGGCTTGAAATGGATATTAAATGCAACTTTTATAATAGATGGGTTAACTTTGAACCTTGTTTTGGCAATAGCAATGTTAAAAGATCAGTCCCTAACAACATACAAACCAAGAAACACAAACGAGTGCTCATGAGCATTTCTATGGTCAAGTATATCTTTTAAAGTTTAACATGTTAAAGCTTGCCTAATCAAAATCGAAGTAATTAAATGTACATAATTTTTATGGCATTGAATTAAAAGTTTCCTCAATAATTTCTAAGTCTTAATGTGCTTTGGCAATGCAAAGGTGGTTCTCTTCTTCTCGAAAACATGTTATAGCTTGCGTAATCAAAATCGAAGTAATTAAATGTACATAATTTTTATGGCATTGAATTAAAAGTTTCCTTAATAATTTCTAAGTCTTCATGTGCTTTGGCAATGCAAAGGTGGTTCTCTTCTTCTTCTCCAAAACCTCCATCACCTAAAAAAGTCAATTATTTTGGCATAGTATACAAAAGTATTAAGGTTTTAAATCTGTACATGACTATGTTGTACCTTAACCAAAGAAGCCATAACAAAAAGAAGGTATTTCTTTACAATTCATAGTGGACAAAATGAGCAATAGAGATTGGATTAATGGCCACATTATTTCTTGAAATCATGCAGTATGACAAAATAACATCATGTGAGTAAACATTGTCCAAGAGAGAAATATTGAGCTCTAGAAGCTAGGTCACTTGAGCACTGTATAGCTAGAAAAGGTATGGCTGACACTATCAGAGCTAACATATATAACATTTTTAACTCATAAGAAGAAATATATACATCGATCATTATAACTTATAAATGACCTTTATAAAGATAAGATATATATGATTAGGATACATATGCAATCGTTTATGTTAAAGGTGAAAAATAAGTAATTTACATTTACTTAAAGCTTGAAAGATGCCTTAGTGTTGCCTATGTCAGTAGATTTTGCATAACTAAAGGCTGAATATACCCATCAGAGGACATAATGTGTTAAGAGAAGGATGCTAGAGGACGTAATGAAGTTGCTATTCTTAAACCAGATATGAACCCATCATTGGTTTAATCCAAAGTAGTGGACAAAATTTTGGTTTAGAAGAATAAAAGTCTATTGAATATAAATATTTATTACTGCATAAGTGAATTAAGGCTAGTTAGAAGACTTAAAAGGTTACTGAATGTTGTATCAAGGTTACAGTCCAATAGGTTTAAAGATTCTGTTTCTTAAACTCAATAGCTTCCCATGAAAGCATGGTTACACTAAAAGCCATTGGAATCCAAACTTCACAGGATCACCTGCATCATAATATTCACCAAGTGAAATTGAAATACAATGCTTCTTTTAAGAGAGAGAGAGAGAGAGAGAGAGAGAGAGAGAGTTAAGACAAACATACTCACTCCCTGAAGAAATACATCTTAGTCTAGAATTGCCTTGCCACTGAATCATAAAAATAAAATTTTCAAAAATAGATCTGTTTTTTAACAAAAGATCAATAAAAAACCTAAATAATTTTAGTTGTTAATTAGTAATGAAGAATTATATATCATTGCATGTTAATATCTATCCATTAGTGATGTTATGTATGAACCAATGGAAACTCTGTTAATTAAAAATGCGGGATACAACTCCCTCTGTGAAGGGAAAAAAGGAAAAATGTTGAAAGAACTTCAAAGCTAAATTTCAAAATGAAAATAGAGTACAAAAAGAAAATATGCTAAAAAAAGAAAAAAAAAATAGAATTTAGTGTTTTAAAGATATAATAAATTAACCTTCTCAAAATATTTACCAATCTTCTTTCCTTGTCATGTTGTAAAGGATGACAATTGCCTCTCATTTTTTAGAAGCCAATCTAGTAATCCTTCCTATTCAACCATTATAATTAGGAACATTGAAAATATAAAAATAAATCATGTAAATAATGAAATAACAACATTAAATTTAAATCTAATGAAACGTGTAGGTGGAAAGTTTGATTCACATGTATTCTATCTCGATGAAATCTGGGATGATTTTAGAGAAGTAAAATAAAAATATAGATATGAGGGATTGTATTCAGCTCAACTAAAAAGACATAATCATACCTTGATGTAAGTACCATATTTAATATCAAAAAGTAAAACCCATCTATTTTGTATAGTTTCACAAAACCTTGCAGACATGTAATAGAATTTGCAAGGATGGTAAATTTGCTCCTCGTCGTTGGCTAGTCATGGATGTCTAACTCTTTCTTGATCGATCCAAGTTTTTGCCTTCGCCAACCGGTTTGCCTTGCAAAACTGAAATAATTCCCACATTAACATCTATTGATACTGGGCAAAGACGTATTGAGAAGTCACCATAAAAATCTGTAATCAAGAATCAGTTAAGGCTTTGGGGAACAATAACTGTATTTTCCTTTAACCCTTATTGAAACATGAGTTTTAAAGATTCCAAAATGCAAGGCCTCTATAAGAATTGAACAAAAACAAAGATCTACATACAAACAAAAGCAATCTAAAATTTCAACAGTCAAACCCAACCAACCTAATTTTACATCTTTTAGCTGATTCAAAGTCTAACTTCTTTAATTCCTCATAAGTTTCTTTCTTATATTTTCATAGCTCATCATAAGTTTGTTGCTTCTGTTTTCTAATGGACATAATATCATGTTGCATTTCATTCATTTCCTTCCTCCTCACATACGCCACGATGGTATCAAAAGTAATCGAGTATCGATCAAAAACATCAAAAAACACATTTATTGATGGCATCAATAGTAATTGACTATCGATAAATAACAAAAAAAAAAGCACACATATATTAAAACTCATGGCAATTCTAAGTGAGAAGGAAGTTCATGCTCCAATTTTCAAATCAAGTATAAAGCAAATAATCAATAGAAGTAAAATACATTGGAAGAGAACTAAATCGCAATGAAGGATTGAGAAATATATTCCAAAAGAATGCCCTTTTTAACCAAGGGCCTTAACCTTTATGTAATGAAAGTAAATCATAGTTATCAAAAAGTTGTAATGAGAACAAACACTATATTAAACGCATACCAGTTCAGCAGGTCATTACTTATTTATAAAATTATTTAATCATTGATTAAACTAAGCTTGGATCATTGGATATTATAACTTATTAGAATATACAATAAATTTTCCAACGTTCATTCAGCATCTATATCCATACCAAGCCAAACTACAGAAGTTTCTAGACTATTAAAACTTGTAAAACTGTATACTAAAACAAAACTACCTTGAAGATACAAAATAATCACCTTCTAAGAGTAGATACACACACAGGGAGGGAGGGAGGGAGGGAGGGAGGGAGGGAGAGAGAGAGAGAGAGAGAGAGAGAGAGAGAGAGAGGAACTGGGTAAAAAATCATTCTTGGCAACATTGATTCATCTATTAATAGTGCTCAGAATTGCTTTCATCTCACCAAAAGCAGAATGGTCTTTGTAGAATTTTTTTCTCATCTTAATAAAAGGTAGAAAGATTGAAATAGTCAATACTGACTTGAATATCACTAAATCGAATTGTCGAGAAACAAAGATAATAAACAGGGGAAAATGAAGAGAAAAGTGAAGACACACCAGAAAACACTTTTCTTATATTATATAATAGCATTTTTAATGATAAAACTCATAGAAGAAGTCATGGACTATTCTTCATGCTATCCAATCTTATAATGATATCCATAATTATAAAGACAATCTAGGTATAGATGCAATTCAAGGTATGAGATTATATTATCAATGGATAGGGTAAAAAAAACTACTTTTACCTTTTTGCTTTTGTCAAAGAACTGTTTTTGGTCTTTCAAAAAGAAATTCAGTTATAAAATAAGATAAACAAGATAACTACTTGGGATGATTGCAAGCACATGTTAAAATAGCAAATACCCACATTTAAATACCATCAATGGGTCATATTTTAAAAGTCAATATTATATATATATATATATATATATATATATATATATAAGTCAGTCCGGGCCGGGCTTTTGGGCAGTACCAACTTCATCAAATACCCAGCCCGAACTCAACTTGCCTAGAACTAAGCCCAGGATGAACCCATACCCAATTGAAATTTGCCAAATTTACAGCTATAACTTATATCATTACAGCATCTATAATGGTTCAGGTGGAGGAACAAATACTGTAAAATATCTCCTGTTTCTCTATCTCCAGATATGCCATAAAATGGCATGGAAAATCGCCAGATACATGATTCGACCTCTTCTACCCAAACCAGGAATGATGTCTATAATTATAAATACAATTTAGGTATAGATACAATTCAAGGTATGAGATTATATTATCAATGGATAGGGTAAAAAAAAACTAATTTTACCTTTTTGCTTTTGTCAAGGAACTTTTTTTGGTCTTTCAAAAGGGAATTCAATTATCAAAAAAGATGAAAAGATAAGTACTTGGGATGATTGCAAGCACATGTTAAAATAGCAAATAACCACATTTAAATACCATCAACGGGTCATATTTTAAAAGTAAATATTATATATATATATATATATATATATAAGTTGGCCCGGGCTGGGCTTTTGGGCTGTACCAATTTCATCCCATACCCAGCCCGAACTCAACTTGCCTAGAACTAAGCCCAGGCTGAACCTATACCCAATTGAAATTGGATAAATTTACAGCTATAACTTATTTCATTAAAGCATCTATAATGGTTTAGGTGGAGGAACAAATACTAAAATATCTCCTGTTTCTCTATCTCTAGATATGCCATAGAATGGCATGGAAAATCACCAGATAAATGATTCCCTTCTACCCAAACCAGGAAATCTCCACTGGTCCACAAGGAGACAAAAACTCGAGGGCATAACCCAGAGAAATCTTTATTTTTAAACATTTATTTGGATGAAAATTAAATCACATCGTTTGTAAAATAATTAGGCTAGAATATGTCTAAATTAACTACAGCAGCACAAACCAAGACCAAATTGATTCATTGGTAAATAAAGAAAGAAGTTTCCTGCATTTGCAAACAAGTAGATTTGCTGTAACCTTTCTCATATAAAAAAACTGCAGTTATACCGTGCTTGGAGTTCTGGAAACATAAATTTGCCAGATTATATCACAAACAAACCTGAACCAGAAAGAAACAATAGCAAATAGAGAAATGAAGACCTTACATATAAAACATGAAGAGAAATAAAATAAAAAAAGCAAACTATACTTTGCAAGACCCACAATCTTTCTGTTGCAATGCATAATGTCAACCAATTCAGCTACGGGTCAAGCCCATCCAAACAACAGCTACATCAAACCAGAACAAGACTGTTACTTCAAATAAAGAATTACGTTTCTTCTTTTCTGATAAATAAACAAACAATAGAATGTCTAATTGTCTCAATAACAAACAAATAGGTATGTCTTGGTACTAAATGCATAAGCAGAGTAGCCAATAACCAAATTCTAACATTATCAATGTAAGAGCATACTGTTTAAGATAGCAAAGAGTAGATCTTCATTCTGCACTCCTATTAATTGTTTATAGCATATGTGGATAATACATTTCACTGCCGTTAATACAGATCAATGTGTCGAATAGACCTGGATCTCCTTTGCATGATCTTAAAGCTTCAATTTTCTCCACGAAGCTCAAACCAGTTGATAACACAAACCCTGTACCATCAGACCCAGAAACAGCCATGACATTCTTGATGATTACTGAAAGGCCCAAAGTTCTTATACCTTAAGGCATATCTATCCTAATGGGAGCTATCCTCTGACCCAATACACAACCAATTTTTTTCAGGAAACACATAATCCATATCTATAACAAAATAGAAATATATTCCCTAAATGTTGTGGCAAAATAAAGAAACTAAGGAATTCAAGGGAAAGAACTTCAGATTGGCCTAGAACTGGTGATTTTATAAACTTCAACTATGAATCAAACGCTCTATGACTAACAACAGAAGTTTGTGAGAACCAACTAAATGCAGAGAGAGGATTACTTTCTACTGCCAAATGTAAACCAGTCAGCACCGAATTACAGAAACAATGATCAAAATAAAACCATGAATCATATTGTTTAGAACAGACTAACAGACTCATTTCTCCAAAGCAACAGAAGATAAAACTCGTACAGTTGATAGAAAAACCTCGATTTGAAATCAAAAACACAACTTGAACAGAGGAATAAATGCATCATATCAAGTAATATATAAGTAGAATTTCACAAATGAAGATGAAAGAAGAGATATGATCAATAATGGCATTCCCATATACCAGTGAAGGGCTTGCACTTGACGGTAGGATCGAGCTGATTACACCAACGGAGGCGACAAGACTTGCCTGATCGTCCAGGGATTGCCCGGGCCATTAGACTCCAATTCATCGCCCCCTAAGCTTGCTCACAAGTCAACTGAGAATAGCATCTTATCCAGGAGACCAAGGCCCCTTAACTTGATCCTCTGACACGCTCCCAACACAGCTGCTGCTCCCGCTTCCGACTCCAATTGCGCTTCCGCCCTCACCACCATCACCAGCACCGGTACCTATGTCACCACCAACACCATCACCGACTATGATCTCCATCTTCATCTCTCTTTTTAATATCTCTCTTCAACCGCACCTACACGCAATTAATGTATTCAACTCAAATCCAGAAAAGAAAAAAGAATCAAACTGGAGAAGAAAAAAGGTAATATAAAAAAGTGAAAATACCTTTGTGGCAGAGATGACAGACCCCATCATAAACGATGACCCGTGGCTCAAGGAGAGAGGGAGTTACAGTCTTAGCAGGGGAATGGGTTACGGGAAAAAAAAAATTAAAAATGACAAGCATGGGACAAGGAGAAAGGGCAGATCAATGGGCAATTAAGGACATTTCTATAAAGGTTAAAATGAAAGTGAGAAATGGGCCGTAGAGGAAAATGAAACAGTCAATAACGCTTTTGGTGATGTAATTGAGCGTTATTGTAGAGAAAGAGAAATATATGTGTTTGGGTTGAGAGAGAGAGAGAGAGAGAGAGAGAGAGAGAGAGAGAGAGAGGGGTTTGGTATAGGAACCGTGAGGATGCTACTGTGGTTTTTGGAGAGAAATTTGTCATTGAATAGAGGAGAATATGTTTTGGGTTTAAATGCCTCTTTAATTTAGGGGTGCCACATCAGCAGATGATATGGAGCACCTAGAAATCCAGAGAATCCATCTAAAATTTATCCTAAGACTTCATGCTTAAGAGACTTATTGCTATATATTATATATATAGATAGATGTGAACAACTTGGTAATTTCAGTACAACAGATCAATGCTAGCTCCTTCCTGTGTTTCTCTGGATATAACCATGTCCAAACGCTACTATGTAGTTAGTCGATCGCTTGAGTACTAAATGTGAAGGAGGAAGTTCATCGATAAGGAACGATCTGCAGCTTTGCAGATACTCATGGGAACCATCCATTAATCCCAATCATGACAAATAGAGAAACTACTACTCCAAATTTCAATCCATGTTACCTTGCGTATGTGCAGTCATTGAATCTGTTTCTCTTATGAAATACTTAAGAATTGAAGAAAAGGAAGTTCTTGTTGCAAACTCAGAATAGTTTTGACAGATTGGAATGGAGGAACAAGATTTGTGTAGAGACGACTTTGGTCATTGTCAAAACCTAAGTCTTCTTAAAGAACCTTCTGCAAGCTACTAATCCAAGCACTATAATAATCACACTAACACAGATTATGGATATATTTCACTAATAAAGCATATAATAATTTTTATTCTATAGTATTGATCAATATTGGAGACCAGTACAGTATAATATATGCAACGATTTATTTATTAACAAGGATTATAACCAAAACTCAGTTCTGCTTTGATTTAAACGTCGATGCATAGGTGAATGCATGGGGAATGGGAGCTGCACCACCACCTGGATACGTTACCGGTGTGGGATCCCAAATAGCATAATCTAATTCCTCTTGCAGATCCGTTTTTTGAATCTTCTGATGCTCTTGTGCTCCTCCTTTCTGCGGTCGGGCCTCGCCTCGAGCCGGCTGTAGCAGAGAGATGCTGGTGGTGATGATATTGAAGGAGCTGATGATGCTTTGATTAGAATGTCCAAATGTTCATTAATCCCAATTAGGACAATTAGAGAAACCACTTCTCCAAACTTCAATCCATGTTTTATGTAATGTATGTGCAGTCATTGAATCTCCTTCTCTTATGAAACACTTAAAGAATCGAAGTAAAAGAAGTTATTGTTTCCATGAAATTTTATCTATATTAAACTCTCAAATTCAAAGCTTCATCACCCTTGATATTATGACACCCTAATACAAAAGCAATTAGGATTGAATTCCAGTTGTTTATTCCTCATTCACTTTTAGTCATATCACCAATGCTTTTGGTTATCAATTCATACAAGTTTGATCTGATAATTTACTTATATCCACCAATTTGCTTTTCCTAAAAGGATGTATATATATAGTTGCTTCTCAGATTTTATTTATTTATTTCTTTTAGCAAATTAAAAATAGTTTTGACAGATTGGAATGGAGAAACAATATTTGTGTAGAGAAGACTTTGGACATTGTCAAAACTGAAGTCCTCTTCGAGGCAAACACATACCCACACTCATCCACGTGGAACAAATAAAGCTCTGATACCATGTTAGAACCACTTACTCAAGCTGTTAGAGAACGACATATATATATATATATATATATATATTTCTCCACAAAATTAAAACGAAAATCATCATATTGAATTCTTCAAGTTGCTCCATAACAGAAAATATCAGCTCCCTAAAAGTGAATATGATAATACTGAAAATTATAAAAGTATTAAAATCCTACAAAAACTGTGGATAGTACTGTTGATTTAACATCACCGTTTCTTTGACTTCTTGGATGATTTGCTATTCTTGAGAGTTAAATACCTATCAACTTCCTCTTCACCATCATCTCCAGTCCCCCTTCTTTTCCTTTTGCCTCCAGCACCCTCTTTCACAGTATTCTCTGACATTCTTTTGGCCTCCAATACACGCTCCAACAGTAGCAAAACTTCATCTTCTTCAACAGGGAACTCTGGAAGTTTCTTGCCAATAAGCTTCTCTATCTGTAAATACCACTCAAGCTCGTATTGATTCACTAACGATATTGCTACCCCAGATCGTCCTGCACGAGCAGTTCTACCAACTCGATGAATATAATCCTTTGAATTCGTGGGGATATCGTAATTGATAACCATATCTACTGCTGGGATATCAAGCCCTCTACTAGCCACATCGGTGCAGATAAGAAGATTGCATTCTCCAGCCTTGAACTTGTTCAAGGCCCCAAGTCTCTTCGGCTGGCTCAATCGACCACTAATCGGAATGCTTTTAAACCCAAGGTTCCGGAGAATCAGAGACAGAAGCTGAGTATCATCACATCTACGAGTGAACACCATTGACGATCTTCCAGACATCTCACTCAGTATATACACAAGATAACATAACTTATACTTAGCAGGGACAAAACGATACTGCTGCTTGAGAGTATCAACAGTTGAATACTTAGATGCAGCCTCGATCTTCACAGGATTCCTTAGACATGCTCTCTGTAATTTCCGCACTTTGTTCGTCATCGTAGCGGAAAACAAATAAGTCTTTCGTTCAGAAGGAATAGCCTTCAAGATTTCATCAATTGCTGTTTCAAAGTCCTCATTCAACAACCTATCTGCTTCATCCAAGACCAAGTATTTCAATGTCCGAAGACTAAAACCCTTTGTATTTGATAGATGATCCACAAGGCGCCCAGGCGTTCCTACAACAATATGTGGACGCTTTGCAAGGGATATTGCCTGTTGCATCATATCTACACCTCCAACCACCACTGTACACTTCACACCTATTCCAGATCCCAAAGCTTCAAACTGTTCGGCAATCTGAATCGCAAGCTCCCGTGTCGGAGAGAGCACGCATGCGAAGAATGCCTGTGGAGATTCCAAAAGGGTTTGGAGAATCGGGAGAGCAAAAGCTCCGGTCTTACCGGAACCAGTTTGTGCTAGGCCGATTAAGTCTTTTCCTTGAAGAGCATGTGGGATGGCTTCGGCTTGAATCTTTGAAGGGTTTTTCCATCCCAGATTTTCACAAGCTTCCACCAGTTGCTCGCATACGCCCAAACCCTTGAACGTCTTCAGTTCTTCTTCACCGTTGTCCATTATTCTAGCTTCAAGCTTAAAACACAATACAGATTGAATCAAGATTAATAGAAACAAGATTACCGTCGTTCGTAGTCGAGCGATCGAGATCAAATAATCACCAAAAAATCATATTCACAATACAGCGAGTGAACACAGCAAAAACATGGAAGAAGAAAGGAATGGGTTTCTCAAGCCGCTTACCTTTCGAGAGCTACTGCACTTGCGGTTTCTTGTGTGAGCCGAGTTTTAATGGGAGCAGATAAAGATGAATGTTGGACGGAGGTCGGGGAGGGAGAATGGTTGCCGTTCTTTTCTGCTAACACAGATCTCTCTGCCTCTCACGCATAAGAGATAAAAGGTTCTATCATTAGGGTTTTGTGTCTATTGAATATATGAACCGTTGGATTAAAAATCATCAACAGTACATATTTATTATCTATTTTATATATATATATACCTACTTTATATAAAAGAGAGAATAAGCTGTTGATGATTTTTAACCCCAGTTCAAAGATTTCGTCCTTCTTATATCTCAACCTTAACCCCAGTTCAAAGATTTCGTCCTTCCTATATCTCAACCTTAACCCCAGTTAAAGATTAAAACCTAACACAATCCCAATTATCCGAGTTAATAAAGATGCAAAATCGGCTTGCCTGCTTCAATACAGCTTACAGTTGTCCTTCAAAGGATCCGACTTGCCATTGCAGGTGCTCTAAAATAATTCAAGTGTGCAGTTCTCATGGGAAGTGAAATTGGTCGAATGAGAGAAAAATCGAATGCAAGAGAGCACCGCTTGCTCTTTACGACGTCTGCGGTTTCTATTCCATGAGAGGTTGATCGAACCAGATAACATATGCTTCCAAATACTTTTCGAGAGCTACTACACTTGCGGTTTCTTGTGTGAGCCGAGTTTTAATGGGAGCTGATAAAGATGAATGTTGGACAGAGGTCGGGAGGGAGAATGGTTGCCGTTCTTTTCTGCTAAGACAGATCTCTCTGCCTCTCACGCATAAGAGATAAAAAGGTTCTATCATTAGGGTTTTGTGTCTATCGAATATATGAGCCGTTGGATTAAAAATCATCAACAGTACATATCTATTATCTATTTCATATATATATATATAAAAGAGAGAATAAGCTGCTGATGATTTTTAACCCCAGTTCAATGATTTCGTCCTTCTTATATCTCAACCTTAACCCCAGTTCAAAGATTTCGTCCTTCCTATATCTCAACCTTAACCCCAGTTAAAGATTAAAACCTAACACAATCCCAATTATCCGAGTTAATAAAGATGCAAAATCGGCTTGCCTGCTTCAATACAGCTTACAGTTGTCCTTCAAAGGATCCGACTTGCCATTGCAGGTGCTCTAAAATAATTCAAGTGTGCAGTTCTCATGGGAAGTGAAATTGGTCGAATGAGAGAAAAATCGAATGCAAGAGAGCACCGCTTGCTCTTTACGACGTCTGCGGTTTCTATTCCATGAGAGGTTGATCGAACCAGATAACATATGCTTCCAAATACTTGCTTTCATGACACTTCAAAATTGTCTTCTGCGATAAGGAGAACTCTTTACGGACTTCTTGAAACTTGGTATGTTCTGTAACTGATTATAGAATTTTTCTACTAATTTCTTAATGGATTCACATGTACCTACTAGATGTTTACATATCTGTTAATGAATCACAGATTAAATAAGATAATTCAGCAGTTAATTAGGCTGTCTCCTCCACAATTTGACCAAAATGGTCGCAAATTGTAGGCCAGAACAGAAACAAGTCATAAATATAATTCATATAAAAATGACATGCCAATTATCTATTTGTATAAATGCCAATTTTAGATTTTAATATAGGTTATGTGTCTTCATCAAATTAAACTCACCCTATGATTGAGAGGACGATTGAAATTTCATTCAAGTAACCGCCAAGAATATAGCTGTTAATACTTGAGATTTGTACAAACAGAGAACGTACGGTTCTAGATGTCCACTTTACTGTTAGATAGTATGTGGACACCTCTCTCATTAATCTGGACCATTTAATTTGTGGGACATTTTCTGTGTG
>JAUPMG010003991.1:0-16001 GCA_031762675.1 Pachysandra terminalis | reverse complement strand
AATAACATAAAAACCCCCACAACACAAGTATAAACACAATTAACCCCTAAGACTAATTAATTAATTAAACACATGAAGTTAAATACGAAATAATTACAGAAAAATTAGTGAAATAAAAAGGAAAATACTAATAACGAGTTTAGGTCATTACATCCCTTCTCCAGACCGGCACATCAAACAAACAGATCACTTGTAAAGATAAGGATCAGCCAAAGCCTAGCAGAGAAATCCAACGAGACTACAATATCTACTTTTATGCATATATAACAATACGATTCATTACGTGCATTTCCACCATCACATACTATCACAGTCAAGTGTATTTAAACATATTGTCCTACTAATTCTCATATATTAGTATACATATTACAATCGTCATATGAAAATTTTGTTCACATGGATACCATACGATACCAAATCATAAGTAGTCAATAGTTCACAATCCCATAGTCCCACTATGGTAACACTACCGACATGATCCCAACATGTTCAAACAGATTCTACATGGTCCCACCATGTTCCAAAACAAAGCATACATGCGTACACATGGTTCCACCATGTGATACAATAACAAAGATCATAGCAATCACATAGTTTCACTATGTTCTAACAAACACTACATGGTCCCACCATGCTATGGCTAAACAATCACATAAACAAACACCACATGGTCCCACCATGCTACGACCAATCCAACACATAAACAAACACCACATGGTCCCACCATTCTACGGCCAAGTAACACATAAACAAACACCACATGGTCCCACCATGCTATGGCCAAGTAACACATAAGCAAACACATACAAATACCACATGGTCCCACCATGCTACAACCGAGTAACCACAAGGTCCCACCTTGTTACGACCATTAACCACATAAACATAAATCACATATCATGCAATTAACCAGTCTTTTAGGGACTTGCACCCACGGAGGATGCCTCCTGTACCATTCCTTTAGAGACATGCAACCACGGAGGATGCCTCCTATACCATTACTTTAGGGACTTGAACCCACGGTGGAAGTGCACCCTTATCCACAAGGTCCTACCTTGTTACGACTTTTGCGACCCAATCACAATCACAATCACATTCAAAATAAAAGATGTCATAATGAATATGCATCACAGTCAACTCAAACACAAGTGCAATGCAATGCAATGCAAGGTATGAAACAAGCATGGAGTGAAATGAGGTGCAATGCAATGCAGGGTGTCACTAGGCCTAGCCCTGTCACATGTTCATTCCAACTCACAACCATACGACCCATCCTTTTAGGGACTTGCATCCATGGTAGAAGCCAACATTCCTATTCCTTAAGAGACTTTCACTCACGATGGAATACACCCATAAACTCATAATCTGTTTAGGGACTTGCACCCATGATGAAAGCTCACCTGTAATCAAACTCTTCCATTAGAGACTTTCACCCACAGTGGAATACACCCATACAAGATCTTTCCTTTAAGGACTTTCACCCACGGCGGAATACACCCATACCATGTATTACCTTTAGGGACTGTCACCCATGGTGGAATATACCTATCCACAGTCACGAATTCAAATCATTCAAACGCAAACATCATACACAGACATGGATACTCACGGTACCTTCAATCAATCATTCAATTCAAACATCATCACATTCAAACACAAGTTATACAGAAGTGAACCCAAGTCAAACCTAAGTCCACAATAGATGCTAAAAGCACCATTCGATCAATTAAGTCCTACACGACCATTTCTACTCATACTAATCCAATCATAAGGTCCTATGACCATATCCAAAACCATTGAGTCAATATCACCTCATATTCCATTCGAATCAGTCCAAAAATCCTGAATCATAGACCTTCTCCTATACTTTCATGATTCGACCAATTCCAGACCTTTTGCACAAAATCCAACTTTGCAGGTATGTGCATAATTCAATAGGGAACATCCTCATAACATTTGAAGCTCATTGGGCCTCGGTAGCTGCCGAGACTCCTACCAAGAGGCTCGGAATCAGTCCTACCGAGACTCAGTAGCAAGTCTAGAGAACAAGACATTCTAGGCATTTTCGTTAGCTGCCGAGATTGCTACCGAATGGAAAATTTGGACTATGTTTGGGTTTTTTCTAGGGCTTCGTGCCCCTATTCAGACTTAGTATTTTCTAAGGTTTTAATCATCGTAATTCAGTCTCTAAAACCTACTCATATGATCCAAACATCAAACACAAAAGAACCTATTTGTTTTATAGATCTAAAGAAGGAAATCTACAAATAATTAAACATAGATCTAAGAACATAAACATAGTCCATAAGAACATACAATCATACGGGAAAACACAGTAATACATGTTTAGCATATAAATCAAATAACAACATAGCATGCATCAATTATAGTTTCTCTAGATCTTAGATCTAACATGCTTCACATCAAGAATATGCAATCCCATCTATATCTATAGTATTGGAATGATCCATAAAATTAGTTACCGTAGAAACGCAAGAATCCCTACCGCGTTTTTCGGGTCTCTAATACAGCCTAATATCGACCTTCATCAATTTGTTCTCTTCTCTTTAGATGTTGTTTAGTCAAGGTTCTCTTCCCTTTGTCCCCGTCTTCCAGTCAATCGTCATCATCTTCACTTTCCTTGTGACCATCATAGTCAACATCTTCCTTGTTTTCACTTTCTTCCTTCTTCTTCTCTTCTTTGGTTTCCTAGCTCTCTTCCTCTTACAGCACAACTTCTTCTTTTTCTCTTATTTTTCTTCCTTTTCCATTTACCATGTAGATCTCTTCATTTTCTGTAGTTTTTTTGCAGTTAAACTAGTACCCTCTTTCCTTCTTCCTTGTTTGGACATCCATGGTCTAGAGACACTTTCTCTCTCCATCTCCTAGCTTCTAGGTTCCTTAGTCTCCTTGAACTCTATCAGTTAGTCATTTGAATTCAAATTAGTTTAGTTTGAATTTCAAATATTAATTAATCAATCGTGTGCTTAACTAATTTTGTTTTTCCCTTAATTAACCTTGCTAATAACTTAATTACTTGTTTAAGTCCTAATGGCCTTTCATTGGTTTTGGGCCCAATTCGTTTTCTTCAAGGATCTAGTTTATTTAGATTAGAAGTCCACCTATATAACTAATCCTTAATTAATTAGGTAATTGTCCCACAACTTTTCATAATTATTAATTAGTCCAATCCTACCTTGTGTCTTACATTAAATTACAGTGTATAATTAGTTGATTAATTAGGATTTAATCTATAATTATTCCAGTTGGATCCAAAACACTACATGGACACAATGAGACAGTGGCTGAAGCCAACTAATATCCATGAGGATATACACGAGGCTGTTAAAAAAAATCTGCAAGAGTCCAATGCCAAACACATGTTTGCAGTTGATCAGAAACGATGTCATGTAGAGTGCGATTTTGGAGATTATGTATGGGCTATATTGACCACGGATAGGTTTTATGTTGAAGAATACAACAAGCTTGCTACAAGGAAGATTGGACAGCTGAAAATTATTGAGAAGATCAATCTTAATGCTTATCGTGTGAAGCTGCCAAGTCATATTCGTACGGTTGACATATTCAGTGTGAAGCACCTTGTGCCATATTATGGGAATAGTTCTGATGATGATACTCCAAATTTGTAACGACCAAAAGTTTAAAAAATTAATATAAGGGTATTTTGGACATTTAACAAATGAGCAAGGGTAAATTAGTAAAATTTTCCTAGAAGCTAGTGAAACATTTTATGAATAATTTCCATGAATGAATTTAGGTTGTCGAACTTTGAGAATTGATTAGTCAGTAAATATATCAATCAACCAGTTTTGGAGTCTGACCATAATGACCAAACCAAACGGGCCCTTAGACCTTATGAGTATAAAAAAAACCGTATTTCTCTTAAAACTTTAAAGTGTTGAGATTTGAGAAAGAAGAGAAACCTTAGAACTTGGAGAGGGAGATTCAAAATCAAAGGCAAGGGAAAAAGCTTGGAGCATCAGAAATCAAAGGGGACGTGACATCGGAAGATCGAGCATGAGGAATCCACGGTTTCAACGTATCAAGGTGAGTGAACTTTCAATCTCTTGGGTATTTGCATAAAAACCCAAATACCGGTAATAGTATATTCTCCAATGAATCTTTGGTACAATAATATGTGTATGAACTAGATTATACAAGGATATATGTGTTAATCTAGTGTTTTATAAGCTAGAACATGGATAAATTAGGGATTCAACTCCCTATGTGTAAAATATTGTTCAAGAGATTAATAGTTTTTTTAATCCTCATTAGATAGAGTAATCTTATCATTTAGGACTTCATTGCATTACCCCATGTTGATTTAAGTTGATAAACTTAGGAAGTTTAGACTTAGAGTTCGTGAAGAAATTCTAGGTTCGCGTCCGTTGGTGGACCCATCGGCATACCAACAGGGCCACCGACAGGGGATGTGATATATTAGGTAGTGGACGTCGGTAGACCCATCGGCATACCGCCGAGTCCACCGATCAAATAGCATTGAGGTGGAGTGCATGAGGGATCCTTTGTGGACCCTTTCGGTATACTATAGGTGGTCGGTGGACCCATCAGTACACCGATGAGGCCATCGACATTGAGATTTGTGAGGGTTTGTGGACGTTGGTGGACCTATTGGTACACCGACGAGTCCACCAACAGTGAGCACCTTTGAGGACATTGAGGGGCTGTAACGGCAGAGGTGAGCCACCTCCCATGCCCAGGCTACTGATCATATTTTAGAGAGTTGTTTAGCATATACTAGTAGTGTGGTTATGTGAAGATGAAGTAAGGATGTCTTTGGGGCTTGGACCATTTGGGAGGGGGCTAACCTATGTCTTGTAGGTAGACCAGTACCCTACCAACCAATCTATTTGCTAGAATGATTCTAGGGATTGTATTGTGATGAGTTAGAATGGATAGAAGGGAGACTAAGATAAGCATAGACATGGCCAGCTACCCCAGTACACCAGTAGTTAGCCTTATGAGTTCTTTGTCCGATGATGAGGACCTTTAGCGTAGTATGATAGGATATTGGCATGTGAAGACTTAACCTTAAGAAGTAGGTAAGATGTGGAATCTGATAATTAAGTGAACTTGTTAGTGAACTTCGACAGGTACAGACTGAACTACTCCAGTATAGAATGTAAGTAGAGAATGCTGAAATTTAGAATAACATATATGATATGTTCAGAATATAGACATTATCTCATGCATCTGTAGTATGTAATTTTCAGAACTGTATGTGAAAGAAATTCATGATTGGTAAAATGGTTATGTGAATTTACTAATGAGGTTAGTAAAACGGTAAAGAGCGGAATGATGACTTCAACGTTAAGAGTATGAACCCTTGGTATCAACCAATCATTAGTCATGTGAACGAATGTTACGTTGTATTACTGTATTAACTGTATGATGAATGATAAATGTTCATGTTCTATAACTTAATATGATGAGTCTGAAGTACGATAATGCTAGATTGGTGTGAACACCAAGGTATGTGGAACATGGAAGTGCATGTAAGAACCTGAATAATCCCTAAAAATCTTGACTTGAGATCTTAGGGTAGAATATTAATTTGATGATTTGGTAATTTAATTTCATTTATTAATTAGGATTGAAACTCTTAAAATCCTTAATCTTATAAAACATGTTAGAAAACCCTTAAGTCATTTAGAACTGATCAGGTCTGCTAGATAGACTTAGGAAGCAGCGAGTCAGATAACTGAACTTGGCAGTTAAATAGGAAATAAAATCAAGTAGCAAGATAATAATTGGTTTAGACAACTTGGAAGATTAATATGGAGCCCCTAAATATATTTGCAACATAATTAATTAATGGAGTAATTAAATTGGAAGAATAGAGCTAGAAATCTTGTCTTGCCTCTGTAGTTGTTTTAATTTACAACCTGGCCCTTAAGGGCTTACAAATATAAGACTTAGGTTTCAAAACACAATTTTCACATCTCGTTTTCTCATTTCTTGTGGAGCTTATGGGGAAGAAGAGGAGAAAATCTCATTTTCCTCAAATGCAAGGTGGAGCTACCTCAGATGCGACCCGACAACGCGCAAGTTGAGTATTCTTTCGATGCAAGAGTGTTTATTTATGTTTCAATGTTATGATCATGGGGGAAGACCATGTTTGATTGTGTTCTTCCTTCCCCCATGAGTTTGGTATATGAACCTCATGTTTTAGGGATCAAATAGAATGCTATTCACACCCCATACCTTGTAGATGACCTAAGAGGACCGAATCACTTGATTTTTTATTTCTTGGGTTTTGGGAATTTAGGGAAAAGCATTTGGAACCATGTGTAGACTGAATCCTTTGATCTAGAAATCAATTTCGAAGCCCCCTTAGGTGATTAGCAACTTCCCTGTATAATTTCACCTTGAAACACCCAGAAAATACCCTGTCCTAAGCTTCGGTGACCACTTCGGTGAGCCGAAGAGTCTGCCGAGCTCTTCTGGAGATTTTCTAGTTTCTGGAATGATCGCCGAGACTCAATTCAGCACGCTGAGAAGTGCGCCAAGGTAAGCTTCAGTGTGCCGAAGACCTCACCGAACTCATATTTTGGAATCGAACCAGAGTCACATTTGGTCTATCGAGACACATTCGGACCAGTTTCCGAAATACCAAACCATTTTGCACACTGTTGCCATTTTCGGCAAGCCTAAAGGTCGCTAAGGACCCCGCCAAGTGCCTCCTTTGGTCCGTTGTAGGAGATTTGGTTATGGGCACATGTAGAATGACCAATCTCACGTGGTTAGCATGTTTTTGGAGCTAGTAGACTTACCATGCAAAATATGACCCCCCAATCAGAAAATTAGCTTTCCTAGAATTGGCCGAGTAATAGGAGATTTTGGGGAAACTTGTGTAAGTGGCTCCAAAGCCTTTCCTTGAGTTCACTTCCCTCATATTATACATGTTTGGTTATTGACATTAGTAGATTTGATGTGTTGTCCCTTATTTTGGATGGAAATGTGAATATTTGTCTTGCTTCCTTGCCAAACTTTTATGTGAGTTGTTGTATAAGGACTTCATATATCTCATTTGTGTTTTTCTAATGTGTGATCTATAGTTAGGTAATTTAAATATGCCTATTGTGTAGTTTGGGGTATGTATGTATTCTATTTGGGTTATCTCATGCTTATAACTGGATTATGCTCACTTTGCTTCCTTAATTGACTTGATAATTAGGAACTACTTAGATGTAGTGTTGTGCACTATTATGCTTTGTAGTGTAGAATTATGGGACTATGCCCATATGATTGATAAGTTGAATATATGTTTGTGAAACATTGTTTGTTGGATTACTTAATGGATTTGAATACTATGAGTTGCATATGGACTATCCTGCTGTAATAGCTCGGTCTAATACCTCTAGTAGTACACTTGAGTTTAGACTCACATCTGGGATGAATTGACTTGATTTATTGACCCTTGATGTCCTATGAGAGGACCAAGCTGAGAGAGAGCCCTTGTGTTGGTATGCCTCTAAGACTTGTGATAAAATGTTTTCCCAATGATCGGCACATTGGTGTGGCTTGGAAGATGGTGAGTTTTCCCAAGGATAGGCACATTGATGGGACATCCTAGATAGTCGTATTGGGATCATGTGGGAGCTTACTATATTTCACATTACCATACAACGCCCTTTCAACGTTGGCATTGCATCTCTCTGCTGATCGGAACATTGGTGCAGCTTAGAAGTTGGTGAACCATAAGTATACCCTTCTGTTGGACTGTGAATATGTATGATTCTGTGAGGGCCTACTCACATTGGCGAAAACTTCGGATTATTACCCATGATAAAAAATAAATGGGGGGATTGTGCCTCATTGGTTGAAAACCCATAAAACAATGTTGTACACATAGAATAATTCTATCCCTTAGCCGTGAATACGGGGATGAAGTCACATTGATGGGACATCCTAGATAGTCGTATTGGGATCATGTGGGAGTTTACTATATTTCACATTACCATACAACGCCCTTTCAACGTTTGCATTGCATCTCTCTGTTGATATCATTTTGAGTGTCTAGTGTATTACTCAATAGATCTAATTTCCATATAGAATTAGGCATGCAGATACTATGATGTTGACCTATGATTTTATACCGAGTAAGGATGGGAGAGAATAATAGAATGTGTGATCTCTGTTGTTTAAATATTTCACCACGGAATGCACAGATGTTATCCTTAACACATTTTATTTATTATTTGTACTTTTCTCATAATTTTGGGGTATGAGTAAATACCTTGTATTGAAGGACTACTCAGTCTGGCTTCTAGCTTATGTATGTTGATTTATATCTTTCAGGTCTTGGAGCTTGGTCCTGAAGAGAGATGCTGGGATTGGGAATAGATAGCCTAGATTTAGCTATAGAGTTCATGTACTAGAATTAGATTTTCCTTTGTTAATCTGTAATAGATTAGATTTTATATTTCTGTTACTTATATTTACTAGAACTGTTAATTATTTTTGCTTATGTTTTGACCGTTGTTATCCACTCCCATAGCGATATGGGGTGAGAGTTACGAATTATACTTGAAATCTCAAAATTGGGATTTTCTGGTTTGGTTTGTGACAGTGCGAATCAACGATGTTTGATGAATTGAATGGATGCAATTGCTTATGTAATGGAATGTTTTCCTTTACTGCATTTAGTTAAATTGAGGTGAATCGGAATCTCATTGCATTGCATGATGACTACACGATCTGGAAGGCCATGCCTGATGTGAACTCTAGAAAGAGTTATTTGGTTAAATGAAAATGATGAGAATGCCCAAAGAGGCGAGGAATGGGTGAGGAAAAAAATAGTCCAAGATACTTAAGTAGATAATTAACCAATGAAAAGAAGTGCACAGATGTGACATAGGGGGTGTTCTGTGTGATGCTCCGGATACGCTCTCATGATAAAAAATAAAGGTGGAGCGTGGACTTCACATGGGTTGAAAATCCCTAAAACTGCGATGTACACGTAGAGTTACCGAGAGTCCCATAGCCCATATTGGCCTATGTTGTCACGGATCGCGAAGCGGGACCTTCAGATTCCCAACTAAGGAACGCGGATCACAACAAAACAATACAACATTACACAAGTTTTAAGTCTCATGTAACCAAATATCAAATCAGAATGTATAGGCAATACATTATATTCAAAAGTAAACTATGGCTTCATAAGAGCCTACAATTACAACAACCAACTTTCACTAATCTATCCCTATTGCATTAGTTCTAATCTATACGTCAATAGCAATCAATAGCATACAGCATCAGTCCACGCCAACCACCAATCAACTTAACCTGCAACATAAATAGGTTGCGTGAGCTTGGAATGCCTAGTAAGAAACAATCCGACAACCATCCTCATGGGACAACGCTAGTCCATGCAAACACAACATATCATACCAATCATCATCACATGCTCTCACATCAGAACATACTAGTGTCGTGGAATAAGGACAATACAAACAACACACTATCATATCGACTCCTAGCATCACAATCATTTTTTATCACAGCTACTATATCAAGTCAATTCATAACCTTATTATCCACATAATCACATATTTGACTATCAGCATACAACAATCACTATAGCTCTACAATATCAATGTTTCATACACTCCACAATACCAACCAGTCCATAAACATATACTTCACAATATCAACAAGTCAAAAATTGCAATTAGTCCGTAACTATAATATCAACAAGTCAATAACATGTCATACGATGCCAACCAGTCATTACTATGCAATGCCAACAAGTCACTACCCACTAGCTCCACAATATTGATGGGTCAATAACAACATATCAACAATGTCAACAATATCAACTATATCAACAATTCAACAGCTATATTCCACCGTATCAATCATGTTAATAATAATAAAAATCAGCAGGACAATGGTGCTCTGATGGTGCTCCACCTCTGGCGTGCTCTGATAGTGCCCCACCTCCGGCGTGTTGTTGCTGCTCCCCCTCCGGTGTGCTGAGCTGCTCTGGCTCTATGGGTGCGACTCTGTTTGCATTCTTGTCTCCTCTTGGTTTTTTCTCTTCTGGTTTTTTCTTTCCTGGGATTTCTTTGCTCTGGCTCTGGGTTTTCCTTTCACTCTTGCTGATTTCTTGCTTGCTTCTTTCCTTTTTCTTGTGTTCATGCTCGTGTCCTCTAGTTTATCCTCCTTCTTTTGACACTGTTCGCTCTCTGGAGAGCTTTTGCTCTGTTTGTTTCCTTGGCCACCTTTGCTTGTTCTTGGGTCTGGCCGTCTGTTTTGGCTCTTAGTTCTCCTCATGCTTTGTTTTTTTGCTTTCCTTCCCGTCTGGTCTTGAGGGTGTCTCCTGTTCCCTGATGGCCTCCCCTCTCCCGTTTGTTTCGGGTGGAGATGTGTGAGAACCCAAAATGTTTTTTTTATATAAAGTATGGGTACTTTGGGAATTTCCGCACTTTTGGTAAGACCGATCGTAATTAGCTTCCGAATGCCGTCTAGTGGTAATTTGTGTTATATGAAATTAGGAGCTACGTAAAATGGGAAAAAAAAAATATATATATATATATATATATATATATATATATATAAATAAAAAAGAATTGACTTCCTTATACAGCATTAGGAATTCCACTTCCTTCAATATAAACCAAGACTCCTTTTTGGGAAGATTTCACAATCAGAAATAAATTTGGTGTCAAGTGAAGGTATTATTTTATGAAAAACTTAAAACCCATTTGATTAATATTTTGGGGAAGGTATCCGTACTAACTCTGGTTTGCATTAGATAGTTTTTTCACATAGACCAAGCATAAAAATAGATAAAAGTTATTATAATCATCGATCCTATGCTATAGACACAGACTTGATCAAGAACTCTTGAGCAAAACCTACTACCTATGTGGTTGAAGTTCTTACATTTTGACCTTTTCTTATAACATTCCTATTTATGTTTTTTTTGTTGTTAAAAACCAATTATCGATTTTATTTTTGCATCAGTATAAGGTAGCAAATATTTGTATGTTTAAACTTGTCTTCCTTGGCATAATAATTATTTTCCTTTTAAACTTTTCCTAAATTTTCACTAAAATAGTGTGTCCCAGCACATAACGTGACACCTTCTACCAACAGTTGATAATGGACTCATAAAGTGAGATGCATATCTACTCGATCATCCAATAGATAAGAATCATAAGATCTATACACCAAAATATCCATTGGAAGGAAATAATCCAAGAAAACCCAGAAAAAAAAAAAAAAATCCTTGTGGTTATAGAAAATCTCCCAAGCTTAGCATCATCCAAGAAAAGGATCTCCAATACCGAAACCTCAAGGATCCAAGAGCTAGGAATGTGACTAGTAATTCCTTAATAAGGACAAGGGTGAGTTGTACCTCAAGTTCCAAGAGGCACTCATATAAAACCCCTTCTTTAAGAAAAGTGGACAACTTTGGGACTAGTTCATTCTTTGCCAAGGTTTTAAATTTTGATTTTGCTAGAAAATTTGCTCCCTCAAAATAGGCAAATTGGTGTACAATTAGAGAAATACAGAGAAGATTCTAAAATACAGAAATTTGACAATAAACATGTTTACAATGAACTAAAGACACTAGAAAAAACAACTATGTTAAATAAGTAACATAAGTTTAGAGAGCAAAACCACATGTTATCACTTATCACGCATAAATGATGGACTGTTATCCATAATAGCATCTATAAATTACTTTTAAAATCCATAAGTAGCAAAATAGTAAAACAACCATATCACTTTCTTCATTAATTTAATCAGTTTAAAATTAGAAATATTTTTTCTAAGATAAGGAGTTATATCATATGGATGATAATTCTGGTAATTAATTTACCACAATAAACAAGTCTCATAGCAAAAACAAGGCAATGGTTTAACCATTACATATCTCAATTACAATATTTAAATTACACAAAAACCACTTTTTTTGGCTATTTTAAACAAAATACTTAAAAAATATATATATTTCACAATCAATAAAATAAAAATAATTAAAAATAAAAATCGATCATAAAATCATTCACAATGACATCCATGTCAAAGCACAAACTTGATGCCTAAACATGTATTTCATCAAAATAAATACAAACCTACTTAGACGAGAGAAAGTAAACTTTCCTGTTGTTTCTCGCAGAACATGTTGAAATCAGACTTAAACCACCTTATTAATCTTTCCATTTTACAATACTATTTAAAGGAGCCCAATGAATTTCTTTAAGATGACTTTGGAACTTAAGCATTTTAAAAGAAAGTTGAAAAATGAAGGCATGAAGATATTGTCAGTGCTCTGAATGAAATTGTGACATTGTTGGAACTTCCTTGAAACTTTGCCCAAGTTTAGCAAATTAGAGAAATTTGGTTGGGATTGGCGAATTTTCTTGCAAACTTGGGCGGAATTTCAGTTTTCCGTCAAAATTAGCAATTTGGCTAATATAGTAAAATAGTGAATTCCTAAGAACCTTCTGTGCCCATTGATAGTGAAATGTTGCCAATATCAAAGAAACTTAAAACTTTGTTCTTGGCATCTACTATGAAAGGAGAAGGAAGATGAACACAATTAAAAGCAGCTATGAAGTACTATACTACTACAGAGAGTAACAAACTAACAGAAAGTACAGTTTTTTTTCCCTTGATCTTTTCCCTTGTAAAATGCCCAAGGGCCTCCACGGGCAGTGAACTAAAAGTACCAAAATTTCTTTGTAATTAAATCCCTAAAATAAAACCAAAATTATTACAGATTTTTCTTATGTCCATTTATGCAATGTTATTGTTAATTTTTGTCCTTTTCTCCTTAATAAAAGACTTTTATCTCTTAAAAAGGGATGACATGATTATCGGTGTCATTTTCATCACACCAGGAACCCATTAAATATATAACCAACACCATTGATTTTTAAGCCAGTAGTGCATATCACGAACACGGATGTCAATATATTGATCTATTTGATAAACTTGAAATTTGCATTAACAACCAAAATGTATTCATAAACGAAATTGCATATTATTATAAATTCCAAATATATTATAAGGGATGCAATCTCTTTGACATATTAATCCACTAAGGATGAATATACAGGAGTGGTTCATGTAAACTGTTGATTCCCATCCATGATTATAGTACTCGTGCAATCCTTATCATTTTATAGAATAACACTATTTATGAGAAAGATAATATATTCTAAATTATGTGATAAAATAGAAAATGCAATGCAACTATGATGCATAAACTATAAGATTACAAGAATAAAACTCCGTACATGAGTGGATAAAAATTTACCATATTATAAACACCCGAAAGTAAAACCAAATGAAAGAAACAAAATTAAGATAAAAAATTATTCTGTTCATTCATCAACAATTGCTACAAAGAAAATTAAAAATCATACAGAACGTGAAATGATATCAATGTGATTAATTTAAAGATCACCTGAATTGTTCCCACAAATTTTTGGGGAGAAAATTCAGTACAGTATATTTTCTGTTGGATATGCGATTGTCACAATGAAGATCTTGCGATAAATTATTGTCATTAATGTAGACGTAACGCTTCATTGTTGACTTAGAAGCATGTGATCATGCTAAATATGTCTCCTTTGTAAGTGTAATACAGAATTTGAGGAATTTAGAAGTCCTGCCAAATTGATTGAAAATAAAAAGGCAACATCCTGCAAAAGTACAATAATGTTAAGACTTTCCACATCCATATTTCTGTCATATAGCAAAACCACGCATGAAAACAGCAACAAAAAAAATCAAAACTAAATAAATAAACAGGTCCAGAAGTTCTAATGTAATACACACGTGCACATTCATATTTATATATTCCAGTGTCAAATAAAGATAACAATGTTTGGAACTGTTCAAGATAATGAAATAGCTAAAAATAAACCAAATCCCCACCAAGGTTAAGTTAATATGCCACTCATCAAAACAAAGAAATTAATATGCCAAAAAAGTACACAAACAATCAGCATAATAAACCATGCAGGGGAATGGTATCTCTCAAATTCATTATATATAATCAACATGTCAGAATGTGAGCATGTACAATACAAACCATGGTTGCATACAGTGAGATCAGCATGCAAATGATGTTGAAAACCCATGCGTTGATGTACAGAGGGATCAGTATGTCAATGTTGATCGCTACACTTGGTCAAATAAACAAGAGAGGCTGGTACTGTCTAAATTTGATAGATTTCTTGTATCATCAGATTGGGAGGAGGGTTTGAAATGCTTACTCAGGTGGCCCTGCAAATCCACTATTAGATCACTGTGCCATACAGCTCAATTGTAGAGAGATAATGGAAAAAGCATTACCATTCAGATTTGAAAACATGTTGCTAGAAGGTAATAGATTTATCAAGAAGGCGAAGCTTTGGAGAGATGCTTCAGTTTTAAGGAAAGCCAAGTTTCACTTTCGGAAAAAGCTTAAAGTGGAATATAGAAATTTTCAGAACATCTGGGTTGGCTCTTATCCAGCTTTCAAAGATATAACGTGGGCGGGTCTCTTGAGATGTTGGGTATCGGTGGCTTTTATGTAGCACTCATGGGGGCAGCTCTTTTCTTTATATTGTATTGTATTTCTTTGTATCTTTAACTTTCTCTCTTCCTTCTATCAATAAAATTTCGTTATTCATCAAAAAAAAAAAAAATTCAGAACGTCTGATTCTCACATGAGGGATATTTTGTAGAATCAACTAGTGAATTAGGACACAGCACATAAGCTACAGGAATGGAGTGATTTAAGAATAATGCATCTCTCAGACTTCAAAAAGCTCTACTTGAAAAATGAATGTGCAGAGATGGGAGGTGGAGTATGATAGCCTTTGGAAGATTGTCATAGAGGCCATGTATAGGCTGATAGGAGAAGGGACAGCAATTTGGTTGGGGCACATATGGGTAAATGTTTGGAAAACAAATCACCAATCTTTAAAGTGAGTTCTACAACAACAGTGTTTGGATATGATGTTTGGTGCAATGAATTGTGGCAAATAAACAAGCTAGGTTTAATGAGTACTATCACCAGGGGAGGGGAGAATGGGATGGGGGGAGATGCTTTCTTATAAGGGATATGTACAGCTGGGAAAGTGGGTCCTTTTTCACTAATTTGAACTACATTCATACCATTTATCTTGTGGAAGGAAATCAAAAAAGAAGGTCATGTGTGAGAGTAAAAATCAAAGCTTTTCAATAAGGTTCTTTACCCAGCAACAATTGGAGATCAATTCTCTTTTAGCTCAGAAAACTTTATTTAGAACACTCGGATCCCATCTAGAGTCATGTTCTTCCTTTGGAATGGTGCCCTAGATAAGATTTTAACAATGGATATGTTGAAACCTATTTTTCAGTCAATAAGGATTGTAAGGTTAAACTACCAAAGGTTAAACTACCAACAAATCTAGACATCTGATGTCGTCAACATGTTGACGATTTTTGAACTGGCGACATAAAATGCAAGGAAAATTGCTAGATTTCCCTTTTCCCTCATGTCGCGATATGTCGCGCGACATGAAGGAAAAAAATATTTATTTTTTTAAAATATCCTATAAAATTGAGAAAACATAAATAAAAAGTTAATAAAAATTATAGAAAAAAAAAAGCAGCTTATTCTTTGCACAATTATATTTTGTAAACGTAAAAATCAAAGAAAATATTAAAAATTATAAAAATCATAAAAAATTCAAGAAAAATAAAAACAAAATAAAAAAAAAAACTTAGAAAGATGAATGGAATCATTGTTTATGCATTTGTAATGCATACACAATCATAATTTACACTTTTGTGCTTCTTTTTTTGTAATTAAATAATGTAAGAAAATTAAAAAAATAAATAAAATTGATAAGGAACAATCTATCTACTTTAGATTTATAACCTATAAAATTTTTCATGCTTTTGTCTTACAGCTTGAGCTTCATTTGACTTATGACTTACGATATTGAATGACTTTTTTATAATTT
>JAUPMG010003972.1:0-16004 GCA_031762675.1 Pachysandra terminalis | reverse complement strand
TTTAAGCTATCCTTTTCTCTGTTGAGATCTTATATCTCTTCTTCTTCCTGAAAATTCTTTTTCCTTCTTCATTCTAGCATCTGTTCTGGTGTTTCTTATCCATTCAGGGATCATGTCTAAGAGGTCTATTCAGTTTCCTAGTGCCGCTAGTTCTTCCAATCCAAACTTCACGGTCGCATTGCTCGCGGAGGCTGAACACGTTTTAGGCAAGGTATTCTCTGAAACCTCTCTATCTTCTTCTATGATTTTGGGTCCGATGTTCAACCACTCCTTCCGTCCTTCTCTCGTTCATGAACTCAACTTTTTCCATCTCAGACTGGTTCTGGATGTGCCTCTTTTGTTTTCTGATGGCTTGGATTGGACGGCCTGGAAAGCTGGCATATCAATTCATTCTTGGCCTAGAGTAAATACGGCCTGGAACGAATGGGTTGACCGCTTGACTCCGGACTATTCTGCCTCTTGGTGGCTTCTGGAATCATTGAGTTAATCAAGTACTCTCACTTTGAAGCGACTATGGAACATGATCTTCTTACTGCATCCATTTGTTATTGGAGTTGGTTGAGCAACTCTTTTCACTTCCCTTGTGGTTCTATGACTTTGACGACCCCGGATGTTGCCATCCAAACCGTTCTACCCCCAGTAGGTGAGTAGTCAATGGGTCAAGATGATGTTGGCTACTTTCCTAATCTCGCCCTGAGTTGGATTCACTATCATTGTCTTGGTCCTTTAACTCGATGCTTCAAACCCCTACTGAGTATTTATGTTAGCTTTCTGAGATCAATGGCCAACACTAGCATGCGGCTGATATCAGCTCGTCATTACCTTGGATGAGCCTGTTTGTTCGATTGTGTCGAGTGCCTTAGTTTGGAACACAAGACCTACAGCTTCAACGCTAAGGCTAGCGTGGCTCCGTGGCGTAGTGAAAATGCTGATGATCTACGTCATTTGGACTTCTGCCCTGCGAATGGCAGGGAAGGATATGTATTGATTGAGGAATTGGCTGGAAGGAAAAAAAAGGAGTAGGAGTTGGTTTATCTGGCCATGGGCTATTTTAGAGTTCAAAATTGATGGTTTGCGGGATGACCGGATTGCTGGATGACCGTAGGCCATCGCTCTTCAGCTAGTAGGGTTGTGGTCTTTGTAAAGACGGTCGTGGGCCATTCAAATTGTATTTGTATTGGTGTCCACATACAATACGGCCTCTGAGCCGCTTTTCCCAATGGTATTTTTCATATCTTTGTTTTGTCTCTGACAAACCGTTTACATGGTCACTTGGAATGGGGCGTCCTGCATGGTAGGATAATATTTCTTTAAGTACCAACTGCTTATAGCTCTTTTCCTCTATTGATCGGTCAGTTCTAAAATAACGTAAGACACTTCTTGTAGGTCCTATTGAACTCTAAACGATCCTTCCCAGTTTGGTGACCATTTTCCATAGATAGGATCTTTGTTCCCTATTGGCAAAATAGTTTTCCATACCAAGTCCCCTTCTGGAAAGGACTTGTATTTCACCCTTTTGTTGTAAGTACGACCACTTTTTGTTTCTGGGCCTGTAGAGTGTCTAAAACTCTAATTTGTCCATCATCTAGGTCTTCTAACTCAGCTATCGTGGCGTTAGTGAATTCAGCTGGGGTGAAATTGTGCTAAAATGCTACCCTGAGTGATGGGATCATTACCTCTAATGGGAGGACTGCATCATGTCTATAAGTTAGGGCAAATGGTGTGGTTCCTATGCTTGTCTTGTAAGATGTACGGTATGCCCAGACGACTTCTGATAACTGTTTATGCCATGATCGAGGCTTGTTTTCTATCATCTTCCTTAAGACGTCCTTTAGAACTTTGTTAGTTGCCTCCGCTTGACCGTTTGCTTGTGCATAATAAGGAGTTGAATTTAGGATTATGAATCTGTATTCCTTTGCACACTGGAACACTTGTCCTCCTGTGAAGACACTCCTCATATCGACCATTATTGTTTTTGGTATTCCAAATCTGTGGATGATCAATTCCTTGATGAATTCGATCATGTCTGTTTGGTCTACCTTCCTCATCGGCCTCGTTTCTTCCCACTTTGTAAAGTAATCGGTTGCAACTATAACGAACCGATGCATGCTTGAAGAGATAGGATTGACCTTTCCAATCAAATCCATGGTCCAACCTCTGAACGACCACGTCTTTACTATTGGAAAAAGCTTTACTGCAGACGCATGTTGGACTCATCCATGATTCTGACATGGCTCGCATCTTTTGGCATAATTTATGCAATCTTTTAGGTTGGTTGGCCAGAAATAGCCATGTCTTCTGATGAGCCATCTCATCTTGATTCTTGTTTGATGAGACCTACAAATCCCTTCATGGACTTTGGACATAATGAGTCTGGCCTCAGCTTGGCTGAGACATCTTAATAGAGCTTCATCGATGCCTTTCCTATATAGCTCGTCACCATATAACGGGTAATTTGTGGACATGGCTCTGATTTTTCTCTTAGTCCTACAATTGAGATTTTTGAGGTAGTTAACGATTGAGAACCTCGAATCGTCTTCTTGAAGTTCAAGCACGAATATCTCTAGTCTTCGGTCCTTCTCGCTATGGATGGGAGGGACTGTTTTTGAATGCTTATTGTTCCGGAAGTGACACCTTCGGCTATATCAAGCCAGAAGCTATCTGGGTCATCTCCTTGGCCTATGTGTTCTCTGATCAGACACAATGCTATAGTGTGACTTCGTCAAAATCATCAATCAATTGATTGAGGTGCCATTTACCAACTTAAGCATTTGTATTTACCTGTTAACTGATTTATGACTAATTGTGAATCCTCTATCGCTCTGACATTCCTAGCCCATAATTCGATCAAGATTTCTGGACCAATGATGAGGGATTCATATTCAGCTCGATTGTTGGTACTTGGATAATCCAACTTGAATGCATGTTCTTGCTGTCTTCTTTTTGAAGATATTGTGATCATTCCATCCCTGGCCGATTGTTCCGTTCGTGACCCATCAAAGAAAAGGGTCCATGACACAAGATCAGCCGTAAAGAGATCGTACTCTTCTAACCATTCTTCCTCGATCAAGAATGATGGATGATTTGCTACTACTTGGTCCTTTGCTGCCTTTTCTGGAACGTACATGAAAGTAAATTCTGATAAAGCCAGAATCCATTTCACTATCCTTCCTCTAAGGAACGACCAAGATAACATATATTTAATCACGTCGGTCGGTGCTATCACTAGTACCATTTTAGTGATTAAATAATGTCTTTGTTTCATGGCGGCATAATACAAAGATAAGCACAACCTTTCTAAGGCCGAATATCTAGTTTCGGTCGATAGTGAAAGTTTACTTAAATAATATACCGCCTACTCTTGTTTAGAGTCATTGTTTGGAGCTAAGAGAATGTCTATCGATGTTTCTACGACCGAAATGCATAACTTTAACGGTCGTCCTTTCTTTGGTGGAATCAACACGGGTGGTTTCGACTGGCTTTCTTTGATGAGATTAATAGCCTTCTAATGAGGTTCTTCCCATACAAAATCCGACTCCAACCGTAGCTTGAAAAAAGGTGAAAGTGCACTCATCTTTCCGGCCGAGTTTGAAGTGAATCTTCTAAGGAAATTCACCTGGCCGAGGAACCTTTGGAGTTGCTTCTTGTTCTTAGAAGGCTTACCACTAAGAATGCTTTTTGCCTTATTGCCGTCCACTTCTGTGCCTCTTTGATGAACAAGGAAACCCAGAAAATTACTTGCTTTGACCCCAAAAGCACAATTTAAAGGATTCATCTTCAGCTTATAGGATCTCATCCTTTCAAATGTTTTCCTTAGCTCAGTCAGATGATCTTCTTTCTTTCTGGATTTCACCACGATGTCGTCTATGTACAATTTTATGAAGTGATCGAGCATGTCATGGAATATAAGATTCATTGCTCGCTGGTATGTTGCTCTGGCATGCTTTAGACCTAAAGGCACGAGCTTCGAGCAATAACTCCCTATGGCCTCGGGACATCTGAACGCCGTTTTGGAAACATCTTCTTTAGCAATGAAAATCTGGTTATACCCTAAATGTTAGTCAATGAAAGACAAATTCTCATGGCCCGCTGTCCCATCGATCAAAAGGTTAGCCACCGGAATAGGGTACTCGTCCTTCGGAGTTGCAAAGTTGAGATTTCGGAAGTCTATGCATACCCTTAGCTTGCCGTTTTTCTTCACCACTGGCACAACATTCGAAAGCCATTGTGCATACCTGATCGGCTTGATGAATCCGGTGTGAAGCAATCTCTCAATCTCGTCCTTGATTTTCAGGTTAACCTTCGCCGACATCCTTCTTGCTGGCACTTTGAAGGGTTTAAAGTCTGGTTTCATCGACAGCTTGTGTTTGACCAATTTTCTGTCCAAACCTAGCATTTCATGGTAGTCTCATGCAAAACTGTCTACGTATTCTTTCAGCAGCTATTTCATTTCTTTTCTCATGCCAAGCTTTAGCAGCCTACTGATATAGACTGGTCTTCGGTCTTCATCGGTACCTAGATTGAGTTCTTCCAGAGGGTCTTCAACTTCTGTGAGTGTATCTTATAGTTTGACAGAGGCTGCTACTAGATCGGCCAAAGAAGTTTCCTCCTCTGAGGGTCTTCTGTTTTCTCTTGTTCTAGTATACAGTCTGTCAAGTATATTTGGTGCCCTTTTTCGGCAATCTTTTCCTTCTGATATCCTCTAATTTTTCCAAGGTGGCCTCAATTGCGGCTGACCTTTCTTTCCCTTCGAGGTCGTGGCTCATTGGACCTCTTCTATGATGCACACGCCGTCCTTTGACCGGTAGATGACTATCTGGTTCGGTTTAGATGTAGATGCTGTAGTGAGCTGCACCCTTAATTATACTTAAAATGATTTCCTTATAATTATTAATGAATTATATGAGATTATAATGGTATTATATCTAATTAACTACGCTTGGTATCTAATTGTATTGATAATATGATACTAGGGGCTATTTTGTTATTATTATAAATATTGAGTTGCTATTGTAATTTATGGTTTTTTTGGATTTGGGCCTTGGGCTTGGCACATTGGGTATTGAACCTAGGACTGGTCGAATAGGCCATGTGGCTAACTTCGGGTATTTTGATCTTTCAACATTTGAATCTGAAATGAATTAGATTTGGATAGAAGAGAGAATACACAATTATCTCCTCCTACCATTGAGGGACGTGCGGTTATGGGAAGTTCCTATAACAGCAACCTCTTACTTGTTTTGCTCGAATCGACCAAGGGAGAAACATTGAAGCCTTGTGTGACGGCTGTAGAGCAGAAAAGAAGAATACCTGACGGCTGTAGAGCAGAAAAGAAGAATACCTAGAGGAGTAAGGATATCAAATGACGCAACAGGAAGAGACTTGGGTTGGTGAACATTTCGAAGTTACCGAGATTTTCAGAGAAATCAATAAGAGGTGGGTCCCTTGAGTTTCCCTTTTAGCATTATCCCTTGAATGTGTTTCTTCTGTGTATTAATGGTGATATGAGATGCATGAAAATGAATAACAGCATGTGGGTTTAGAAATTGTTGGGCATGGTTTAGAATGTGCATTATGTATGATTAGTTTTTTGGGATTTTGAATGAATGGTTGTGAGTTATATGAAATGATTTGAATGGTTTCTATCAGTTGATTTAACCTAATATTAGTTTAATTGAATTCCTATCCAAGTTGAATGTTGTGATGAATGTGATTCATTATGATGATTGTGTGAACTGATACTGGTTAAGATTTTGGAGGGTAAATTGATAAGTGGTACGTGTTGGGAGTGAAAACAGTCAAGGGTAGGGAGAATTCTGGGTTGGGAGTTTAGCCAACCGAAGAGGCCACTGAAACACTTCGGTTAGGTTCCCAGTGCACCGAATCTATCATGCCCTGAATCCGAGATATGGGATCTCGAGGATTTCAAAGGTTTGACCTTCGAATCCAAAAGGACGCGGCTAAAAATAACTATATAAATTGCATAACCAATTCCATGGTTTTTCAGAGCACGACTAACAAAACAATAGAAGTCTGATAAAATTAAAAATTAAATTCAATATCCAACAATACGAACGTAAGGAAGTAGAATCAAACTAGTCACTTAGTTCGAGTATCAATTAACATTGTTTTGGGCCTCACGGGTCAACCAAATCTAACTATTTAAAGATGCACCTTCAGCTACTCCATTCTCCTAAAGGTTCTCATTCTTAATCCTTGCTTGTTAGAGTTCAACCATCGCTATCCTCTACATTTCAGAAGGTAACCTAACAACATAGGATTGAGCTTGGGAGCTCAATAGGAAAGCTCCATAGCAATACAATAGATACTTCCATAGTCATATAATGAAACAGATTCATTCATGCAGTTTATCCCACATAGCACATATATAGTTCACTATCAAAGTTCTTATCATGCATATAGTTAATCTATTAAAAAACATAACACCTTATGATATACAATACACGGAATATGAATCATAGTTCAATTCAATGCAGGTCTTTAAGAACTTCTTCATGAATTCAAGTACAACTACATCGTACACTTTCATGATCCTCTCGTGATAAAATATAGAAATTCAACTTCCACACTTAATTGCTAATTATCACAGATAATCATTGTCTCACCTAGACATGCCAATTCTCATTAAAGTTATACATAACTCAATGTGATTTATGCAAATGCAAGTATGCACATGCAGATGCTAACAAATCAATTACAAGTAGATTTCATGCAACAACATATGAGCAAAAGCAAGGATGCGATAGTGATATAAGAATGCAATGAATAATCGGTCAAGCCCAAACCATGGATATCATGCACAGACTGCTGAAAACACTGTCCAAATACTAACAATAAGACCAAGGCTCAGGCTATGAATACTGTCCATACATTTGAAGATAACACTGCCCATAACTGCCAATAAGACTAACGATCAGGCCATAGATACTGCTCAAACATTGATGATAACACTGCCCATAACTGCCAATGAGACTAAGGATCAGGCCTTGAATACTGTCCATAGATTTGAAGATAACACTGCCCATAACTGCCAATAAGACTAAGGATCAGGCCATAAATATTGTTCAAACATTGATGATAACATTGCCCATAACTGCCAATAAGACTAAGGATTAGGCCATGATTACTGTTCACACATTTGATGCCAACACTGCTCAGATACTGCCAACATTCATTTCTTTTAGGGAATACGACCCAAGGTAGAATGCCACCATCTTTCCTTTCAGGGAATGGCACCCAAGTCAGGAAATGTGTCATCTTTCCTTTCAAGGAATACATACAACCCAAGGCAAGAAGTAAGCCATCTTTCCTTTTAGGGAGTGGGACCCAAGGTAAGAAATGTGCCATCCTTTCTTTCAAGAAATATATACAACCCAAGGAAGGAAATATGCCATCTTTCCTTCAAGGAATGAGACCCTAGGTAGAAAAGCTGCCCCCTTTTCCTTTCAGGATCTACCCAAGGTAGAAAATTCACCTTCACAAACACAATCAACAGTACAAACATCTTGTGTTACACACAACACAAGTATCACCAGTGCATGCTTCAAGCATCACTCACAACACTATACCATTTAGAAAATACACATAAGCCTTACATACCATTCACACAATAATAAATCAAACTAAATCATTGAACACTCTACCATCATACCACATAACTCATGTTATAGTACAAACACTCAAAATCACATTACTATATAATATCATACAATGCACAGTCAATTCACATTGAAACTAGGCAATTTACATAATTTGTTGCACAAAATCTTGTACAAGCATTTTGCACACGAACCAATTGCACACACACACACACACACAAACACACTCCATATGGCTTCATGGGACTTCCCATGAAGTCTTATCTTAATTGGAGCTCGGTAGCTGCCAAGCTTCTGCCGACCTCCCTCGGCAACAGCCTCAACAGCTGCCGAGGCTTAGTAGCAAGTCCCGATACTTTGCCTTGCTTGGTAGTAACCTCGGCAACTGCCAAGCTTCTAGCTGAGCAAGCAATTCAGCCCAGATTTCTTCTTTTTCTCTAGGGCTTTGTGCCCAAACTTCTAAACACCAAAATTTTGACATTTTAAGGCATAAAACTCATGAATTATGTTAACACAAACCACATTAACATGATGCTATAATCAAAACCCAACATTCATACAAACTTAAACACAATAATCATCTTCATGAAACAAAACCCAAAAACTAGAATTTCTTTCTAAAAACTCAATCTTCACACAACATGGAAATTCATGGTTATAAACACAATTCAATCACAAGCAATAACATGATCTTATATGCTCTATGTCATAATTTCATCATATTTTATGAATGCCTACCGTAGAACTATGGAAATTCCTACCTCACGATCTTGCATATCCCGATTCGGAGAAAAATCATGATCATCTTCCCTTTCCTCCTCTAGATTTTCTTGTCTCTTCAAGGCTTGCTTGATCAGCCTCTTCCTCTCTTTCTTTTCTTCTAGATCAACCGTGTGCTTTCGTGCTTTAATCAGCTTCTTCATTTTTCCTTTCTTCTCGTTAGCCATCTTCTCTTTTTCCATCTTCTTCCTACAATATTCCTTCCTCTTCTTCTCTATTCTCTATTCTTTTTCTTTCTTCCCTCTCAATCTCCTCATCCCCTACTACTCAGTTACATGAGGTTACTTCCCCTATTTCTGGGGAATCCTAGTCTTGCAAGACATCTAATTTGAATTTCAAATTTAATTAACTAAGTTAGTTATACACTAATTACTTGTTTTACCCTTATTAAATCTTTAATTCCTTTTTTACTAATTCTCAACCTGGGCCAAACCACCAGCCCATGTCTTAGGCCTTAAAGCCCAATCAGGTTTTCTTATAATTTCCATTTTCTCCCTCATAACTTAATAATTTGCACATTACTCCTTAACTTGACTATCTAATTACACTTTCAGGTTCCGGGTCACTACAGAATAGCCCACCGAAAAGTTCTAAGTTTTTCTAGGTTGTGGGTTAGTCCATTGAAATGGATTCGGTGAACCAACAAGGCACCTGAAGCTCTATGGGAAGTTTGGAAGACTTCTAGTCAGTCCACCGAAATGGGTTTGACTAACCAAAGGGGTCAACCGAGAACCTTGACACTCTCGGTTAGGGGTTTAGTTAACTGGAATTGGGCAATGTGGTCCAATGTTGATGAAACTTTACAAGTAGCTCATTTACATGCTAATTAGATGGAATGTGATGATTGATTCTCAATTTAATTTATTTATGATGGTTTATGCATATGAGGTATGTTTACCATGGTTTTCTGTTCCATATGAACTGAGTGTATTCCCTGAAAGGAAGATGGTATATTCCCACCTTTGGGTTGTATTCCCTAAAAGGAAGATGGTATAGTCCTACCTTTGGGTTGTATTCCCTGAAAGGAAAAGATGGTATATTCCTACCTTTGGGTGGTATTCCCTGAAAAGAAGATGGTGGCTTCCCACCTTTGGGTATTATTGCTTGAAAGGAAGATGGGTTGTGTTGGACATTCCTTGGGTTGATGAATTCCTAGAAAAAATGGTGGATTGAGTGGTGACGAAGGGGTTAGGAAAATCCTAACAAACAATACATAACATGTTCATTGCGTTCTCATTCAGTATCAACATAAATCATTGATTGTGTGCATTCTCATTTCATAAGCATTCAATCCACATTTCATTATTCCATGTAACTTGCTTATGTTCATGTTTTGGATCAATAGGGGAAAATTGTGCTGATGTGTGTGTATATATATATATATATATATATATGATGTGTTTGGATGTTGTTTGTTGTGGTTAATGAGAGGAGGCATAGACTCTAGGTTGCCTATTGAGCCTCCAAAGCTCACACCTTCATGCACCAGGTTATCAGCAAGGATGAGGATCTTATGGGTGGACATGGAGTGGACTTGTTTGGATGTCAAGCATGTTTCTGTTTTTATTTCCTCATATTGTTTATTTCAGACTTGGAATGTAATTTAGCCTTGACTATTTTCTGCTTAAATGTTATCTCATTTAATGAGAGATGGTTGTCAGGTTTCACAGTTGGTTTCATTTTGAATAAAGTCTTCTGCTTTGTTTATTTATATACTCTGATAGGCCATAATGAATGGTAAATGTGTTGTGGACCGCATCCAAGGGATTTGGATTCGAAGGTCGCACCTCGAGATCCTAGAGATTATATATCTCGGAACTAGGGGCGTGACAGATTGGTATCATAACACTAGGTTGTGAATCTAGAAGCTCTAAATTCTAGTGAACCTAGGAAGGAACATAGAAACAGGTGAACCTAGGAACCGCATTGATGAATTGTGTGTTGTATGCATAATTTAAATTGTTTTATATATACCAGCAACGATTGCTATGAACAAAGACGAATTGGCAAGGCTTTATTTAAAGAAAATCATCCAATTACATGGAGTACCCATCACAATCGTTTCAAATCGAGATTCTCCATTCACATAAAGATTTTGGGATATTCGTATAAGGTGATGGGAAGTCAATTTAACTTCAGTAAAGCATCTCATCCTCAAACCGATTGACAGACGGAGATAGTGAATCAAATTACTTGAAGACCAACTAAGAGCATGCATACTTGACTTCAATGGAAGTTGGGAAGATCACTTAACACTTGTGGAGTTTTGTTACAACCACAGTTATCAAGTGAGTATCAGCATGGCTCCATTCGAAGCATTGTATGGAAGACCTTGCAGATCAACATTGTGTTGGAATGAAGAGAACATGAATATATCCTTAGGATCGGAAATAATTGCAGAAACAATGGAGAAGATCAAGCTCATAAGGGAAAAACTTGTTACAGCTCAAGATCAGCAAAAGAAATATGCGAATACAACGAGAAGAAACTTGAGTTTATGGTTAGAGATTGGGTATTTCTTAAAGTATCACCAATCAATGGAGTATTCAGATTCCGTAAGAAATGAAAGTTAGCTCCATGATTTATCAGAACGTTTGAGATTTTTGAAAGGATAGGTGAAGTGGCTTACAGATTGCAACAACCTTCTAGCTTAGACCTTGTGCATGATTTATTTCACGGATATATTCCTAGAAGTATCATTCAGATCCAACATGTACGATTGATTGGCAAACAGTTACAATCAAGGACAATTGTAGCATACTGAAATTTTTAGGTTTTACGCTTTGGCCTTATTCATAATTCCCAGAAATTTGGGGAATTATGAGTTATTTACTTTAACATTTCTCATTGGATAGGACACTTGAGTTAGTTGTATGAGCACACGCTTTCTTCTTCTCACCTAAATATCTTGTTCAGTGGTTGAGATCTATTTCCCTAAAAGTAAGTTTAGATCTAAGGTGTTGAGATTAAGTTGGGGGATTAGGAGGGTTTAAGCTTCTCAAGCTAACCCTAATCTCTGTTTGGGTGTTCAGTTGATAAGATGAGAGAAGAAGAAGGAAGCGAACAAGAGTAGGAAGAAGAAGGCAAGGAAGAGGAGAATCAGTGTTGAAAATCGAGAAGCCCAAGAATGAAAGTCGATTATCACAGAGAGGTAAGTACATTGTGTGTGGTTGGGTTTTTCCACAATGGATTCATGTGAGTGATGATGTTTCTTTATTCATGTGTGAATTCATGATCTAATATAGGGTTTACATGCTTAATCCATGGTTAATATTCATATTGATGTCAAATTTAGTCTTAAGCAGGTTTATAGCTTCAAATGCATATTTGGTCATGTTTTGGTGTGTTTATATTAGTTTGTAATGTTTAGTTATTGATTTTAGATCATTATTGTATTGGTATTTGAAGTGGAATTGATTTGGAGAATATTGGGGAAACCCAAAAAATTCGCGACTGTTGGTTGGTGGACCGACGAGCCCACTGACGAGAAATTGGAGGTAGTGTTGGGGGACCCGTCGGGGACCCAACAGAGCCCGCCGACGGTTAAAGGTGCAGGCTAGACACTGTCAGGGATCTACCAGGGGACTGACATAGCCCATCGACAGGGGAAATGATTGATCCTCGGGGGACCTGTTGGGTCACTGACAGAAGGTTGGGGGATCCTGTTGAGGGGGTGCCAGTCCACCGACATGGCCCAACTTGTGTATTTATGGGTGAGGGACTAGCTACCCCTATACCGGGCAACAGATATATATATATATATATATATATTTATATGTGATACTATAATATGAGTAATCCGATTGGTAGTAGTGAGTTGTGATGGGACATGGGGGAGAGTCCTGTGTGGCGCCCCCAGGTTTGTCCCACGTTTAAAAATAATGGTGGGACATGACTTCCCATGGGTTTAGAAACCCTAAAACTATGTTGGACTGACAGAATCAACTGAGTGTGCTTAGCCAGAATTGGTGCATGGGATTTGTGTGATACATGTGACCTCGGTTGGGGACCAAGCATAGACAGACAACGATCACAGTACCAACAACATGCATTGCATTGCACGTGTTTGTAGTAGCCATCTTGATTGACTGATGGAATAGTTATTCATGTCATTGCATCTAATGAACGAACCTTGCATTGTATCATGGCATATCACGCATACTCATGGTGAATCGATATCACGTGACACTCCACGAGCACATTGTATTTACTTAGCCCGTCGCTCAAGCCTTTCTGGCTCCTAACATTTTAGGTGAGCCTGATAGGAGGAAGAGGGAGTTTGGTGAGAAATGTTGAGGAGCTATGGAGGAGACTTGTGCAGAATTGTTATTCTTTTTGTTGATATCATATAGGCTTGGTTTGTATATGTCTTTGGGGGAGTTGTGGACTCCATTACTTTGAATTATGATGTAATAGGTTTATAATTTCATAGTTTGATCCCAGTATTGTTTGGGGATGCAATGTTTGGGCCATGCCTACTTTTATTGGCGTGCACAGTTGTGTGGCCCCGTGAGGACTTGCCTAATATACTTGCTATATAATTGTTAGCTTCTGCTGTTGATCTCTTTAGTTATTTATGTTCCATGGTTATTGTTATTTTGGGTGAGCTACCCCTTTGTAGAGTGTAGAGGAGGGGTGAGAGTCACACTTAGAATCCAGGACTATGCCCATGCGTCCATGAAGCATACCTTAGGATTCAGGATGTGATAAAGTGGTTTCAGAGCTTTAGTTATTTGGAATTTTAGTTTAGTACTGCTATTAGTAATTGAATGAAGAGTGGTCCTAGGATGGAGTTATATTGGAGACGTAGTCATCTTATTGTGATTGTTGATGTTGTGTGCTCTATGTTGTGATTATCTAACTTGCGCCTTGCATTGGAGATAGCTAGTGAGGTTGATAATATTTGAGTATTAGGCTTACCTTTGCCATGTAATTTCAGAATGGCTGGAAGGAGAAGAGCACGGATTGCAGGTGTTAGTTCTTCAGTGGGTACCTAGGAGAGGGATCCCCACTTGGCTAGAGTGTATCAATCCTTGGAAGACATGGCGAACATGATGAGGCAGAACCAGCATCCGAATGTAGCACCACCGACGGAGAATCTGATGAACAAACTTCTCGAGCTATTCAAGAGACTAGGACCTATAGTGTTCAAAGGCACGGTTGAACCTTTGGAGGCTCAAGAGTGGCTGGACCAACTTGAGCATATTTTCGAAGCGTTGGAGTGTGAAGACCTAGAGAGGGTGAAACTAGTAGTATGTTGGAGGGAGAAGCGAGAAGGTGGAGGAAGAACACGACAGGAATGCTTGGAGAGGACATTTATTGGGAGTGGTTCAAAGTGGTGTTTCTAGAGAATACTTCCCGAAGAATGCTAGGAAAGAGAAGGAGATTGAGTTCATCTGACTCGAGCAAGGGAACATGACGGTGGTTGAGTACGGGGCAAGATTTACTAAGTTGTCACAGTTTGCACCATATGCTATGGACATGGAGGAGAAGGCATTCTTGTTTGAGAATAGAGTGAGAGGAAATATCAAGTCCAAGTTGGCAGTAAGAGAGTTTGCATGGTATTATGTCGTGGTCTATATAGCACGGAAGGTAGAGAAGAGCAACACTGAGTACATGATGGCTTTGGAGCAGAAGACACAGGATAGGAGTAAGGAAAACCAATAGGCTGGCCAAACGCACTATGAGGTAGGCCCGAGACAATCTAAGAAGCAACGAGGTGAGAAGGGTGGAGCATCGGAGTACCGACACCAAATATCTTATTCCATTCCTTTGGAGGACCGCACTTGCTACAATTGCGGGCAACGAGGAAACCTTCAAAACCAATGCCGAATGCCACCAAGGATTGAGGGAACAAGACCCTAGAACTACCAAGCTAGGCCACTGGCTGCACCATAGTTTGTTCCAAAGTTGCACTATCCTCAAACTTTTACAGGGAAAGCACCACCACAAAATAAGCAAGCGCCACAACAACAATACCAACAGGGAAACAGAGACCGGAAACTCCACAACACGTATTGCCTCCACAACAACAACACCCACAACGGGCCTATCAAGCACCTCAAGGACGCCTTCATGCCGTTGCCCAACAAACTGTACCTTTGGAGGGTGATACAAGGGATCAGAAACCGCAGAGGGGAGTGTTGGAAGGTATCCTACCACTCTTATTGACTCATGCATATATATTGTTCGACATTGGAGCATCGCATCCTTTTATTTCTTGTAATTTCATGAATGTTTTGGGATTCAAGAGTAGTGGTTTGACTCCTAGCCTTGTAGTGGAGAACCCTGTAGGTGGTTCCTCATCTTTGTGTAGAGTGTGTAGTTCTTGCCCCATCCTCGTACGAGAGACTGTGGCACCAGTTGGTTTGATAGTGTTAGATATGGGGAGGTACAACGTCGTTCTAGGCATGGTCTGGTTGACAGAGTACTGGGTTATCACTTTTGTGTTAGATTGCTATAGCAGGGTTATCACTTTTGTTATTTCTGGAGGGCTACCAGTGCAAGTCAAGGGACTTCGATCGGATATGTCTGATCAGCTTCCAGTGGTTTGTCAATTTGGAAATATATTCCAAAACATACCCGGATTGCCTCCTCGAAGGGAGATTGAGTTTTCGATTGACGTGGTACAAGGTGCGATTCCTATAGATTTTCCTGCTTACAGGATGGCACCTACCGAGTTGAGGGAGCTCCAGAAGCAGTTAGATGAACTTCTCCGATTGGGATTTATCCGACCAAGTTTGTCACCGTGGGGAGCTCCTGTTCCATTTATGAAGAGGAACAGATCCAATGAGACTAAGCATCTACTATGGCCAACTAAATCGAGTCATGATAAAGAACAAGTATCCTCTACCAAGAATCGAAGATATGTTCGAAAACTGAAGGGAGCCAAGTACTTCTCCAAGATTGATCTCAGGACATGCTACCATCAACATCGAATCAAAGGAGAAGACATACCAAAATCAACATTCAGAACTCGTTATGGACATTTTGAGTTTGTTTTCATGCCATTCGGATTGATGAACGCACCAACCGCATTCATGGATTTGATGCATCGTATATCCATGCTGTATCTTAATCAGTTCATAATGGTTTTCGTGGATGACATTATTCAATACTCCAAGAACCAATAAGAACATGGAGATCATCTCAGAATCACTCCACAATCTCTTGAACACCATCAGTTATATGCTAAGTTCTAAAGGTGTGAGTTTTGGAAAGAAGAAGTTAAGTTCCTGGGACACGTAGTGTCTAAGGATGGAATCTCTGTGGACCCATCTAAAGTGGAAGTGGTACTAGATTGGGAAAGACTGAAGAACGTGACTGAAGTTCGTGGTTTCTTACGATTAGGTTGGTCATACCAAATATTTACAGAAGGGTTTGCTCGCATCGCCGTTCCCCTTACCCGATTGACCAAAAGGACGTGAAATATCAGTGGACGGAAGAGTATGAGAAGGCATTCCGAGAGCTAAAGAAGAGGCTGATAACTGCACCGGTTCTATAACTTCCGAGGAGCGGAGTTCAGTTTGAGATCTACTTGGACGCGTCACTTTTGGGCCTAGGTTGTGTACTCATCCAGGAGCGGAAGGTGATTGCTTATGCTTT
>JAUPMG010003961.1:0-16004 GCA_031762675.1 Pachysandra terminalis | reverse complement strand
AGTATATCATCATGCTTCAAAAAAACAGCAAGCTCCTCATCTTCAGCAGCCTCTGCTGCAGCTGCAACAGCATTTTTGGTCTTATGGAGATATTCTGCTCTACAATATTTGGTCCAGAAGTCCTTTTCTGTCATCTGGCGACCACAATTGAGTATCAATGTAATAATTCAATAATATTTTCTTGATATTCTTAAGCGGGGGACAAAAACGAGAAGAGGGAACATTCACATCGTAAAGGGCCTGAACATCAAGAGATGCTAACAGGTTCTGGTTACCTTGCTGGGAACAAAATTCAGAAATGCCTGGTGAACAGCTGGTTTTTCAGCAAAAATCTGAAAGAAAATTTAATCTAATCGTCAATAAAGAAAAGGGCAGACCTAAAGGAAGCCTATAATGACAAAAATAAGATTGAAAATATTCCATGAACACCTCATAAGCAAGCAAGCAAGCAAACGACAATTGCTATATTGGAACCCATTAATAGCCTACGTGTCTACACTGTCAAAACATGACTATAAGTCTATAACTGACACACAAGTTAGTTTTTATAACATGCATAAGTACAGAAGAAAGAGTATGGTTATCTATACTATATTAAAGAGAAGGCACCCTCTTTTTTTTTTGGTAAGGTGAAGGCACCCTCTTGGTGTAGACAAAGCCTAACACATTTTTTCAATTCCTCAAATACCCTTCCAACTTTTAAAAATCCTATTCACATCCAATCATTTAAGCTCTTGCATTGGTTCAAACCTTAAAAAATGGTTACATTCCTACTTTTAGGGGAATTTTTCTTTAAGATAAAACTTTAAAAGTTATTATCTTTCAACCCATTTATAGATTAACTCTAAAAATAGATCTACTAGATAGCTCTCATACAAATATTTCCAATGACATCCATTTCTATGACCGTTTATTCAATATTTAGTTTATTATATACCATACGTGCATAGCAAATGTTGTCCGCTAGTAAAATCCAAATCAAACCATTATTTTGTAAGATTATAGCTAGTTCAAAATGGGATCCAAATCTCATGCTGTAGGATCTATTCTAATTTCCTAACATCTTGTGGAAACTACAAACGAGAAATCTATGTAGAGTCGATATTAATTTTTTAGATCATGGAGCTTTTTGCATCTATACACAAGTTTTGTGTAGTGGCATTCATGCTACTACATTGCATATTTTTGCAATTGAAACCCTAACACTAAAATGTCCACAATTTCTTTAATCAGTACATTTAAATGGAAAAAAAAAAAAAAAAATACCCTCACGTGGCTTGACAAAAATCACGAGTGCAATGCAACTTTCTTAGTACTTATTTCGGCCGATTAGCTTAGTCGGAATTTTATACAAAAATATCACCAAGCTACTAGCTGATAATTTGAAGAAGGTTCTTCCCTCCATTATATCACAGTCACAAAGTGCTTTTATTGGGGGCGGCAAATTTGTGGGGTGCTAGTGGCTAATGAGTGTATTAACTCTATGATGAGAAGAAGTTCATCATGAATCATTTGTATGTTGACCATGGAAAAAGCATACGACCACGTGCTGGGAATTTTGTATTTGTTGAGAAGGATGGACCTTGGAGTAAAATGGAGGAGCTGGATATGGACATGTATTAACATACCACAGTATCCTTGTTAGTCCCAGTGATGGAGGAGCTGGATATGGACATGTATTACCTCAGTATCCTTGTCACTCCTAGGGTGTATCCACATATCTACAGGTTTCTTTGGCACGATTAGGGGAATCAGACAAGAGGACTCCCATACCCGCTTCGAGCTCATTATAGTGGCGGAAGGCTTGGGGAGACTTACAAAAGGCAACATCTAATTCTAATTTCTAATGAGCTCCTTGAAAGTTTGTCGATAAGTGAGGGAGCTCCCCGAATCTCCCATCAACAGTTTGCAGAAGATAAATTAGTATTTTACAAACCATCTCAGGTCCACTTGAACATGTTAAGATGTATCCTTTTGTGGTTTGAGGCGATATCTGGCTTGAAAATATACCTGTCCAAAACTGAACTGTTTGGAGTAAGTGAGGTGGTCAATTTGGATGAACTCAATGTGGTTTCGAGGTGCAAACTGGGTGCTTTGCTGACTAAATATTTGGGTATCCCTTTTGGGTGCTCCATACAAGCCTCTCTTTGGTGTGGGATAGTGTGGTTGAAAGATAGAGAAAAAGTTAACTAATTGGAATGCTAAATATCTTTCTGAAAGTGGGAAGGTGATGCTTATCAGAAGTTCACTTGCTAATCTGCCAACATATTTCATGTTGGTTCTTAAGATTCCATCTTATGCGGGAAGGAGTTTACAAAGAGATATCCTCGATTATGGGATCGAGGAAGATCAGAAATACCACTTAGTCAGGTCGCAAGAGGTATGAAAATCTAGGGGTACAAGAGGCCTTGGCCTGAGAGAGCTGCGTGTGTTCAACAAAGCTCTCTTAGGTAAGTGATTTTGCAGGTTTGTAGAGGAAAGAAGAAGATTAGGGAGATGTGTTATTGCAGGCAAGTATGGAAGTAGACCACCAGGGCATTGGAGCTCTGATTCCTTTAATGGGGCTCATGGGAATGGGAATTTATAAAGTGACAACCAATGTAGGTGAACAATTTCTGCAAGGTTTAAAGCTTCAGGTTGGAATGGGTGATAGGATAAAATTCTGGTAGGACACACGGTGTGGAGACATCACTCTTAAGGCTCAGTTTCTAAATTTTGTTCGAAGTATCCTTGTTTAAGGCAGCATGGACAAGTGACCTTACAGTGAGAGAACAGGGGAATGTATCTCGGAACTTGGGCCTTAGAATACCTTTATGTTATAGGAAAATGAAATCTATGGTTTCCCTACTCTCTCTTCTTCAGTCAAAGACGGTTGGGGAGGAGCACGATGTAAGAAAATGGAAATGAGAAAGGGAAAAAAAACTTCTCAATAATATCGCTTTTCCATTCTATAGCTCTGTTTCAGGATGGGTGGGGCCCCAGGTAAGCTGGGGCCCTTTCTTCTTTCATATTTCCGTCAAATGAGAAGGCTTTTTGTTTGAAGTACACACTTATAGGTAACAAAACTTTTTTTTTTTTTGTTCTAAGATATTCCTAATGGATTTTGAGTTCATTCGTTAATGTTTGAGAATATTTTTATATGGCTTGAAAGTGATTAAATTTTGTTACTTATAGGTAAATGATACATTCCACTAGATATGAATTATTTTCTTTGTTTTTATTAATTTACGTACATTTGATCAAGTTTTTTTTGAAGTCTCCATGCGCTTGCGTACATATCGGTATATTTGCACATCAGTCTACATTGTATGTGTGGGTGTATGATATGAAACATATTATTATCATAATTTTAGCTTAGCTTTGCATGTAAATGAGTTTTGTTTTAAGTATCCACAATTTTTCATTTGTATCCATGATTTTCACAATGCTACCACACGTATCAGATACGTATATCCATAGGTATCCGTTTTTGGACTAACTTATATGCTACATCAATATCATATTTTGAACCATGTGTTTGAGAACCCTGGACCATGTATGGAAGGAGTTTTCAGAGTTGCAAGATGCTAGTTTGAGGGTCTTTCCGTTTGCATATACTTTTCCTGTTTTATTTCTGGTTTTTACCCTTTTGTTACTTTGTTATAGTCTTCCCTTATTGGGAACTCCACCTTTTGTATATTTCTCTTACCTTTCTAACATGATCTCTTCATAAACTATCAAAAATAATTGTGTAAAGTATAAATTTATATATAAAACACTATACCGATAAAAAAAAATCATAAATCTCCTCATTTTAAGGCCCTCACCAAATCAATTTAAATTAAATGATAAATGTACCCTCATATTAAATTCTGACTTTGCATATTTCAATGTGGTTTTTGATCATTTGAATGTCTAAAATGAAAGGAATATATCAGAGTATGGATGCAAGAAGTATGTAGGAGCATGAATGCCAATGTCAAAGACACAAGATTATATTTGCAAATGCAAAAAAGCCTTAAGGCAGGCAGGGCTACTAAAAACTCAATTTTAATATGTGATCCCAAAATCCATTATATAAGATAAAATTTCGGTCCATTTAACTAAAAAATATTATGTAAGACATACCATTGACATATGAGTAGTTCTATCCTATATGCAAAAAAAGTCAACTAAATTAAGAAAAACGTGTTATTGCCATTAACAACTTTTCAATCAAGAAAAAAAGAATCATCTTATAATTGAATTTTGAATAGCACCCACAAAGGAATGCATTATTTCTTGAAGTGAATAACTTTTCCGGAAACCTAGAGCTGGTTATTTATGATCTGACATGCCAATCCACCCAAACCTGCCCGGTATTACCCAGGTGCGGGCTAGCATGACAGAGGATGTTAATACCCTTAGGTCAACTCAAACCCTCTTACAACCAGATGGGTTGACAGCTTTGTAATTTAAAACCTGTGACAGAGGCTATCTAATCTTTTGAGATGCCATGCTCAACCAAATCCAATATGCCCCCCGACTCAATCTTGTTTGTTGCCATCATCATCATCATATTCCATCCTTATTGAAAATCAAGGTCCAAAGTATTTAGAGGAAAATGGAAAAAACCATGACTAAAACATTACATCATCAGACCTTCAAAGCTTTTAAGGGAGTGAATCTAGTCCTACTCATGATTCAAAATATCATATCGAGGTAGCATATCAGTCGGTAAAAAATAAATATAAATCGAGTTCAGTGTCAGATACACGTGAAAACGCTGTAAAAACGATAGATACAGGAAATACGCATGGAAAATGTAGGATATTTAAAACAACTCATTTTAATGCAAAGATAAATTATAAATATGATAGATTAACATGTTTTTCATATTATACACCCATATACAATACATATTAATATGGAAACAACCCGGTACGCGAGCAGGCAAATGCAAACTCAAACAACTAGGCATCTAGATATATGGATTTTACTTGAAATTCATATATCCATATGATAGAACTCCAAAACATGCTTTTAGATATAAAAAGTATAATTTAGAATGATCGGAAAAAAATATTTACAATGCATACCTCAAAAAGCTGTGCAAGAAGAGGAAAAGTGCTTTTTTTTTTTTGGAAAGGGAGAAAGAAAGTTGAACAATGAATCACTGGTTCATTTTTCATGCTTTTACATGTAAGAAAGGCAGAGGCATTGCATGTATCGAGTATATTGGTCATCCGATATATTGTTACATATAGGCCGTATTGATCGATACGGTCAATATGGTATGTGTATCGAATTAAAGAGTATAGAAATTAGATTATCCTAAAATACACGTCTTATGCCGACACGGTGGATGCAAGATACGTGTTATCAGCGGATAAGATAAGATATTTTGAACCATGGTCATATTAGCTATGTTTACGGGTTTCACAAACATTTGTCCAACTGCTGCAAAAAACTGTAAAACAGACCCAGTCATTCAAGGAGATATTAGGTGAAAGGTCCATATCCAAGTGCAATTGAAGCTACAAATCTCGGCGAAATGTATTTTTAACCCACCCAAAAGAAAAGGAGAGAAAACAAGGTCCCAGTCTTATCTAGGGATTAAGCAAGGTCCTGGTCTTATTTGGGGATGGAGGCATGCATATTAGATCATGAAACTTTGTTTGAATATTAGATCATGAAACTTTGTTTGAATATTCACGAAAAGAACTAAAAAATTGTCATTGAAGACAATCAAAACAAAGAATCACACATGTTCACCAATAACTTCACAAATATTAACTAAAAAATCACAATCAAACCCTTGAAAGTGAACAAATAATTCAATCAAAAAAATATTGACAATAATTTCTGAAGCAAATACCTAACATTGAAAGAAACAAAAACGTACCTGATGAATGATCTCTGGAGTCAAGCTAAATGTAACTTTGTTGGTCTGCAATGAAAACGCTGCAAATCTTAAAGTTTCTGCCAGTGCTTTAAAACTAGTAGGAAATCACGAGAATTCTAAAAAAAAGGAACATGCTCTTAAACTTCAATGTATAGAGGAATATGGCCACGAGCTTATAAATATTAGAAAGTGTAAACTGTTGGATCTACAAGTATATTTTTGAGGTTTATCTGTAACATATGCAACATCAGGAAAAGGGGATTTTATGCTGTACCCGACCATCAGTCAATGGATTGACATCTGCAAGCATAGCACTTTTGAACCCCACTCGCTGCTTAGAAGTTCTACTGGCATCAACATCAAGCAACTTCTGCACTCAAAATATATCAACAACAAATGTTACTCTCATACAGTCTTAACCTCTAACAATTCCTGTTACTCTCATATATTCTTAACCACTAAGACGCACTTCAATATTACAAGGTAGGTCCTGGTCCCTCAATCCATACCCTTAAACTAGTCCGTTCAGCAGTCCTAACCAGACGCCCTCTCAAAGGCGTGCAGTAAGGCTCTAGACTGTCGCGACTACTACAGAGTTATAACTCTGATGATCGCCAAATTGAACCTAATGTTTCTTTTGCCAGTCAATGTTAAAATAAGAATAATGGAATAACTTGCAACCAATATCAACAATTCAACTCCAGAAGTCAGGGACTGACTCCCTAGAGTAAGACTGATATCAGTTCACAAGCAAAAAGCCCAATCACTGTTAAGATGTAACAAACCTTTCTGGTAGACCAGAATTCAGCTTCTGTCAAGACGCCATTGATAACAAATTGCTTATGCAGTTTCTGCAACTCACTGTGAAAAACGCATTTAAGCGCTTTAGATAGAGAAATTAAAAAGAAACACTTAAAGAAAGAGATAAACACTCAAAGTTTCAAGTTTCAGCTGATACGGAGTTGCGTTCTCCAAAATGTTTCAATTTTGGTGGAAACCAATGAGGGAGCCCAAAAAAAAACTCTCAAAATTATAGGTAGATAAAATTTTAGGGGTATCACCAAAACAATTCAGGATTGAATCTACTCCAGCCTAAATGAATCGGTATTAGTGACACATCAGTGTCAGTCAATATGTACCACTGACTATATTGCATGGGCACTTTTTAATAATAGAAGTACCTGTATTAGACACATATCGGCTTCCGACACTAACAGATTCTGGTAAGTCACTTTCAGATCTCCTTTTCTTTATTTCACATCACAAATTAGCATCTCTCAGAGATTAAAGATTCTGTATTTTCCTATGAAGTGTAACCAAGTGGATAACATAACATTATTAAGCTTATTAAACCTTATACATATACGAGGCAATTCATTAGATATAATATCTGTTCGATCTAACATTTGAAGCACGTCGATTTGATCTAACATATTTTATGAATTTAATTATTATCAACTACATTATTTAAATATTCTGCCATGTCTACAATCCCAATTTCTCCAATTTGCTGAATTTATCAATCAGTACCTGTATCAGATTCTGACACTCATACCTGTAGCAATGCAACACGGATCAACAGCATAATTTTACATATGCTAGGGTACATAAACAAAGAGAAAATCGACGAGCAGAGAGCTGTGTATGCCCTAGATCATCTGGTTTTGCTTCAACTGCATAAAGGACAAAAAAATTTGTTTTTGTGGCTTGATATACTCAAATCAAACAATATTTTATTAATCAGATCGATAATAGGAATTGAAGCTCACAACTTTGCATATCTATAGTGGTTTTCAGGCATGTTCTTCGAACTTCCTTATTTAGTTAAATTTGTTCTGTTTTTCCCCCCATTCTGTTAGATTATGCTTAACATGCCATCATGCATTTTAGAGGATTCGAGGGCTTTACAAGATTTTAAGGATTAAGGGGATTTTGGGACCACGTCTGAATGCACTTTAATTTAATAATCAGGTAAGTTACTTCTAAAACATAGTGCTTTCTAACAAAACTTTTCATACTTTCAATGTCGCTGTTCTTAAAAACTGTTAAGCCTGATCGTAGACAATACATGTCAGTGTGATTTTTCTGTTTCTTTTTTAAATTTTAATATGTAACGTGTTGTTTGGTTGGTGTGGCCTTTCTGCCCTCTTATATATATATATGTGTGTGTGTGTGTGTGTGTGTGTGTGTGTGTGTGTGTGTGTGTATTTCTGTTGATCAAAAAAATATATGTAACATTTTGTTCTATTTTACGATATTTACTGAATTTTTCATTTTTCTAATTGGTTTCAATTAATTTCACTTGCCCTAAAGCATGTTGGGGGGCCTTGGTCTGAAACTGCAACTTTAAACCATCGAATCTAGCTGAACGCAGATCAAAAGCAGTGAATTTTCATACACATCTGATGATGGAATTTCTACCAAGATATAGCTTAATCTTCTTTCCCGAATGAAGAACTGAAAACCATTAGTAGTACCTCAAGTCTACTAATGTTGGTCTCTCTCTTCACAACTAGGTGTTAAAAATCCATATTAAAACTTCAACCTTATAGTATTAACCAATGTTCTGAAACCAAGACCGGACATCAACCCCGTCGAGGAGCCAGGCCAATTCAATCCGATTTGGCCAGTCGGCTAATGTAAGACACGATAATACTTGTTAAATAAATAAAGAAAAATCTGAAGAATGAATTAAAAAAATCATTCAAAAAAAATCGACAATGGACCATATTTCAAGTAATCAAAACTATATGAAACACAGTACTAAAAACCTTGAGGTGTTGAATATTCTGCATACCAAATTTGGTTTTCATTTTGTATTTATAATAAATCAAGAAAGATCTACATGAATTAGTTATACAGGATATCAACATAAATATGATGATACAAGATCTTTTATTGATAATTGTTGAAGGGTGGTTGCAGGCATTCGGGGTTTACCCAGTCATACTAAGTACGGTTGGGGCTCCATGTTACCAAAAAAAAAAAATGGTCAGTTGTGTATTTTTTATTTTTTATTTTTTTATAATTAGTGACATTTCATTAAAAATCAATATGTAAAAGGCTACAAGACAAGTACTGTCCAAGATGGATAGCCAAACTACAAAAACAAAACAGCAACCAACAAGTAACTAAAACATCAAGAGATGTCCAAGCCAATATTCAGATCAATCTTTACTCTTACCATATACATTTACGACACAAACAGCTATAAAAAAATACACAACTATCACACCCCTGCTAACATATCCTTCGTAGGGAATCCAACAAATAGTGCATCTCTAGTAGCCTCTCCTTTAGCCAGTCTGTCAGCTAATGCATTCTCCATAAGCAGAACATTGGAAAAGGATATAGTCAACCCCTATGCAAGGTGCCTTGCCTGACTCATATAATGCAAAAATCTCCGAGGGCAACGTTGTGCATCCTTCAAAATAGAAATCGTGCTCTATTGGGCAAGTGGATATGGAGATTCAGTGTAGAGAGAGAGGCCTTGTGGAGAACCATTATTGCTAGTATGGGACTCATGTTAATGGATGGGATGCTAACTATGAGGCGAGAATCTACACAGCTACTCCGTGGAAGGCTATTTCTGGTTTATTCCACATTTTCTAGAAGTATGTGGGATTTTCCGTTCCGAAAGACCCGTTCGGCTTTTGGCCAGATCTGTGGTGGGGTGTGTCTACTCTTGCATCTCGGTTTCCCAAAACCTTCCGTATTCTATTCACAAAGAGTCTTTAGTTTCTGAGGTTTTAAATTGGTCCATCTCGGGCCTCTCTTGGAACCTCCCTTTGCTTTGGAACCCCAAGTCAGCCGAATTGGAAGAATTGGCATCCTTGTTTGAGCTTCTTAAAAACACAGCTATAGTTGAAGAGCTTAATGACTATAGGGTTTGGTGCCTTGATCCAAGTGGGGTGTTCACTACAAAATCTTTCTGTAAATTTCTAGTGTCAGGTAATGTCCCCATCTACCCTCCTTTCTCTACCTCCATGCTTTGGGGTGCCAGGGGGTCCCCCCCAAGTCAAAGCCTTTGTCTGGACTGCTCTCCTTTATTGTATCAACACTGCAGATATCTTACAAAAGAGGTCTTACTTGGCTTTATCTCCACAGGTTTGTCCTATCTGCTTGAATTTTGGGGAATCGGAGGATCACTTGTTCATCGGATGTCAATGGACTGGGCAGATTTGGGAGCTCTTTATTAGACTAGCTGGAGTGGACTGGGTGGGCCCTAGTATGGTTAGAGATATGCTTGACTAGTGGTGCCTCCCATCCCTTGGGAAACGTGGGTAGATCATGTACAGAGTTGTATATTTTGTCTTTTTGTGGGGAATTTGGGGAGAGAGGAACAAAAAAATCTTTGAGGATAAGAGCAAAAGCACTGGTGCTCTTATTGATTCCATCTTGAGTTTGGCAGCTTCCTGGGTGTGCATACTCCCTGAGATCAGAGACATCTCATGGACAGATATCTCGAGGTTTTGGGAGAAAATAACCCTCATTTAGCTTGGTACTTGGTTTTAGTTTTGAGATGGTTGTTTTTTTCTGGTTGTTTTTTTGAGTGGTTGTAGTTTTTCAGGTTTTTCTTCTACTTTCCTCTTCTAGTTCTCTACCTTGAGGAACCTTTTCTGTTGCTTTATGTCCTTTGTCTTTGCTCTTGTAACCTCATTTTTATGCAATGAAATCTGCTCGTTATTGATCCAAAATAAAAAAAAAATGTTGTGCATCGGACATCCATGAGATAATAGCGTAAGAATCCCCCTCTATCTCTAAAGAGTCAATCCCAAGTTTCCTTGCCTCTCTCATAACAAATGTAAAGCCAACATCTCTGCTCGTGAAGAATAAACTTCTCCAATCAGGCCTAAGCATGGATGATCTGACTGCTAGCATTCCTGAATACTCCACCTACCCCTGAGAGTCTTAGGAAGAACTATCAAAATTTAACTTGATGTTTCCCCTATTAGGACACCTCCACACTGCACTCTGCCTGATACATGCCAGTGATGAACCTAAAATAGTGGTCAAATCTCTAGAATCATATTAGTGGAGACATCTCTGAACTCTGGTCTAACTGCAACCCATGTGACCACCATCACCATTATGAAGTCTATGATAATTCGAGGACTACTCTGCCGGTCCTCAAACGTCTACCTATTCTTCTCCCCCCAAATCAGCCACAGCATATCAAAGAAAAGTGAATCATATAACATCTTCCTCCTTCCCAACCCGTGGACTCTCCAAAAATCCAATATCGAAACTATCTTTTCTGGCATCACCTAGAAAAGATAGTACCACCACCACCAAGATAACAAAAGCAAAAAAGAAACCAATATAAACTAGGGGAGTGCTGATTCTGCTAAATTTGCTGCTCTCAAGGGTTCCACTTCTTCCTCATATTTCCTTCATCTCAGTTTTGGTCAATCTCAATCTTAAGTCCTTATTCTTATTTTATTGTTATTTTTCTTTTCTCTTTTGAACATCCGAGTTCCAACAGCTGATAGCTTTTCTTAAATATTAGCCATCGGTTTCTCTTTTTAGGGGTTTCAACATATTTGCAATTACCTGGTGGGTCGATAAAAATACCCAGGATTTCCTAATCATACACCGCGTTGGCTGTTTTCACGAGACCTCCAGGGTTGATGATCACATTGGTCCAACCCAATGGTTGACTCAGGCCAATGCAGTGGCTGGTCCCAGACTCCCAGATCAACCCATCCAAAATCCAGTTCAGTCAGGTTTCTCAACACTGGTAACAAAATGTAGCAGTATGTACTTCTGGTTTGACAGCTGTAATAACTCGGATTGACTCAACTAATATGGAAAACACTTTTAAAAAAAGCTAGCCATCCAGTTCCTTGGATCACACTCTTCACATATTGTCACTTGTCAGCTGGTTCAAACCAGGTAACTTGTAACCTGGGTCTATATCTCACACTGGCCTGGTGGTCAACCCAGTATGTTCAGGGGAATTATTCCTAGTAAAAATTCAGTTTTCGGCTCTGTTGTTATAATCTTACGATTCAATTAAATTCGACCCTAGATCAATTCAAATCAGTGAAAAAATCGGTTTATATGTGAATCTTATGATTCACACATTGAGTCTTACGATTTACGATTTAGTCGTACGCTTCATACGATTCAAACGATTCAACTCTACAACACTAAAAAAATGTCGGCTTTTTTTACTGGAAATTTTTCCCTTTTTGGTTTGATCCTTGTTTATATAGAACACAGTACTCTTTTTTTTTTTGGTAATTAGAACATAGTACTCTAAAATGACTAAATATGCATAAAGAATATAGTTTACTAATTTTAAACAATAAAAAATCCCATTTCCTAAGAGAATCCAAAACACTGCTTCTACTAAAACTACTATGACGTTTACGATTTATGATTCAAAATTATGATTCAATTCTAAGTGGCTCCTAATGATTTTCGATTCAATTCACGATTTGACAACCTTGGTTTTCGGAACACTGAGCCACATAAAATATTTATAACGTGTGGTTATGCAACTTAGCAAGTAAAACCAAGAGAAGATAAATATACATTTATGCACAGGCAACATGAAACAATAAAACTGAAAATCCAAGAGGCTCAAATGTAGCCCACCACCAAACAAGGTAATTTCTTAGGCAAGTAAATCTACCTATCCTCTTGCAGTAGCTTCATCCGGCGCTCCATTTCTGTGGTACTAAGTTGTTCATCATGAAATGCCATAGCAGGTTTTTCAGAAACAACTTTAGCATTTTGACCTGGCAATGCCATTGCCTGAAGGTTCCCAAGGACTTTAGCTGCTCGTGACATCATACATTAAATATCGGTTAGACGACCAATTCCCACCAAACAAAAGAAAAATTCAATACAGTTAAGTTTCTCAAGAAAAGCAACGGTTGTCAGAAAGAGTTTTGAGAACTTTGTTTTAGTGTACTAATATTAGCAGAAAACGTTTTGAGAACTTTGTTAAAGTGTACTAATATTAGCAACCAAAATAAGGCCAAGTTGTAAGAACTTCTATAGGTACTTTTTTTTTTTGACAATTAACACAGTTCTTCATTAATCATCAAAGATAGGAAATACACAGGTTACAAGTTGTGAACCTGAAAGCAAAAAACAGCCAAAACAAAAGTAGAAATCCTGTACTATGGCAAAAATAAAGTGTATATACAAAGAAAAGCCGACTATCTAAACCACCTATGAAATCATATCCACTTCCGGTATGCCCGAGAAAAAAGACTAGCCACACCCTCCCTAGCCAGCCTATCAGCTACCTCATTTGCCGAACAGGGAGTGTGTAAGAACACAATTTCCATCCCCTTCCACAAGCACTTTGCAAACCTGATAAGATGAAGGAAATCAAGAATCTCCATGGCCACTTTGAAGAAAAACACATCCATGCAATGACTGAAGAAGAGTCAACCTCAATTTCCACACACCTAAAACATTGACTTCTCATTTCCTTCAAGCCTGTCACCAAAGCGTGAAACTCTGCCCTAGTGCAATCCCCCTCCCCAATAGGTCCAGAGTAAATGTGCAAATATTGACCAAGAGAATCCCTGAAAACGCCCCTATCCCCGACGGAACTGAATTCCCCAATGAAGACCCATCAAAATTGAGCTTAACAAAGCCCACTCTCGGGGGTTTCCAAATAGCCATAGTTGTAGGAATCCACCGACAAGATTTGGCAACAAGTGACCAGTCCCTAACACCATCAGTTTTACAGGTACTTTGTGATTTCTTTATATCCGTAACCCCCTCCCCCCAGCGCCAAAACAACAACAACAAACGTCAATCACGAAAGGCAAATTTTTTAATGTCATTATATAAAACAAGCAGTTGTCAAATGTGTCCATGGCTGGAGAATGGAACTTGCTAACGTTCAACCTATATAAGGATCAAAGTCACATAACGGATTGGATTAAACACATTGAATTGTCCTTTCAATGGATTTCAAAAGAAATCCATTTTAAAAAGGTACAAAGAGAGAATCTAATGAAATAAGCAATTCAATTGTGTCAACCAGATTCTGATTATTCTGCCCAACTTTCTAAACCTACTGACACAATTTGAAAATGTATTGTTAGAATAGCTAATGGGCTGAAAGCCCATAAGCCTATTTTTCTTTATGTTTTTCTCTTTCTCTCTCTGTTTACCCTAATTCTCTATTATAAATAAATGCACTTTCTAATTGAGAGAGTAATGAGTTGTACTTCAACATGGTATCAGAGCATCACAACTAATCTCTCGTAGCACTCTCTCTCTCGCGTGACTCTCTCTCTCTCTCTCTCTCTCTCTCTCTCTCTCTCTCTCTCTCTCTCTCTCGGTGGCACTCTATCACGGCGCTCTCTCGCGAGGCCTATTACTATCGGCCCCCTGCAAGCCTCCCCAGCAGAATTTACATTCTCCTTTGATCGGAGAAGAACGTAGATTCCAATGAAGACCCCATTTCTTCTCGCCCAGATTCTCAAAGCAGACATCCCACAAAAGAAAAAAAAAACAACAAGAGATTCAGCGATACAGTTGATTATTATTTTTCTCGATCACCATCCGTTCTCCAATGAAGATTTCTAATAATTTTTCTTTGGCAATATAGTTGATCTTTCCGATCAACGTTTGTTCTCCTTTCATGGCAACGAGACAAATTTTTTTCTCATGGCATCGACCATGTCTTTGGTGCTCTTGATTCAGTTGCGATGATTCCATTGCCGGCGGTCCTTTTTCATTTTGGCTATTGATTTGCTTGTGGAGGGGTGTGAATTCCCCCTATTTCTTCGAGGGTGTCTCCTATTTGGTGAATTTTGTTTGTAAAATATTTCTGGTGTTATATCCTCATGAGTACCTCCAAACTAAAACCGGTTGTCTCTAAGATTATGTTGTCCCCATCTGTCTTACAGATCAGCGGTTAGATGGGACAAATTATCAACATTGGCGGAAGATTGTTTTATTTGACATTCGTGGAATGGACAGAGAGGAGCATCTTACGGGTACTTCCCCCGATCCTCTTAAAGATCCTGCTGGTACCAAACTTTGGCTACGTGATGACGCTCGATTATATAATCAGTTACTTAATTCTATGGATCCTAAGGTGACTGTCTTGATTACACATCGTGATACAGTTAAATAACTGTGGGAGTATCTTATGGTTTTATATTCTGGCAAAGATGATCTGAATCGTCTTTACGATATATCACTATCTTTCTTTCGAACTGAACAAGGCAATATGTCTGTTAATGATTATTTTGCTGCATTTAAGCGGGTGTATGAAGAGCTTAATATTTTGATGCCTTTAACTTCTGATATGAATCAGATGCGACAGCAGCGGGAACAGTTAGTTGTTAAGGCATTTCTTAGTGGTTTACGGTCAGAGTTTGATCCCGTTGATCCCAAATCTTAGCTAGTCGCGAAACTCACCTTAGTGAGACTTATTCTCGGGTACTCCGCTCTGTTAGTTCCGCTCCTAGCTGGTTGTGCTGCTTTAGCAGGACACATACCATCAGAAGGACGTGGTAGTCGAGGGGGTGGACGCGGAGGACGTGGTGGTCGTGGACACGATGGGAACTTTATTTGTTTTCACTGTGGTGGAACTGGTCACACCCATGACAGGTGTTGGAAATTACATGGGAAGCCTCCCAATACTTGATCTGCTAATGTTATGATAATTCTACATTGGTACCTGCTCCTCCCGATGATGGCAGTATACGTCTCACAGGCGAGGAATATTCTCAGTTACTTACTAATCAGTCCTCCACATCGGCTACTGTTGCTCAGACGGGATCCTCTTCATCCGCATGTATCTGCATCCCCTCGGCATTGGGTAATTGACTCCGGAGTCTCTAATCATATGACTGGTACCAAAGAATGCAATGTCGGCGACATATCGCCCATGTCGGGCGACATGTCACCATTTCCGAAGGTGGCGACACGACATATGGGTCTTATGTCGTTTTGGGGTGACTTGAGTGACATCGGCGATATATCAGCAACATGTTAGCGACATGTCGGTGACATGGGGCACATGGAGGAAATTTCAATTTTTTTGAATTTTTTTTTAAAAATTAAAAATTGTTTTTGCATTTTTTTGATGTATTATGATGTATTTAGACACTACTTAAGGTTGTTTAAAACTTGGGGGAAAACCCATCAAAAATCC
>JAUPMG010003941.1:0-16006 GCA_031762675.1 Pachysandra terminalis | reverse complement strand
ATCCCTAGAAAACTAATTGAAAACCCAAACATCCACTTACCTAAATCCACGCGCGAATCCGGCGACGAATCCAAGCTCTGGTCTCTACTCTCTTCTTGCTCTTCTCTTTCTCCTTCGTTCTTCTTCTTTCTCTCCAACAAGGTAGCTCTTAGAAAAATGAGGTTTGCCTTTGCAAACCTCACTAAAGAAGGTCTCTCTCTTTCTCTCTCCGCCACGTGGCACGATATGAGCGGCCCGAGCTTGTAACTGAAATCTGGATCACCGGATCTAAGTTCCTGAGTGCTAGTTGCACAATAACGTTCACACACTCCCGGATTTCGAACATAATCACTCATTCAAATAGAAAATATAAAATCAACAGAATAAACACATTATCAATACCTAAATAAAATAAAGACAATTATTATATATATATATATATATATATATATATATATATATATATATTCACAAGTCTGATCATAATGAGGTCGTGTTGACCCGGTTGATATAATGGAGAATAGTATAGAATTACAAAAATGCCCTTCTTGATATTTCGGGTTGTTACACAAAAGTTCTTTAACGTGGAGGAACATTTGACCCTCATGGAGTTGGGAAAGGAGAGACAAAAGTCTGATGAAGGACTTGAGTCATATGTGAGGTGATTCCATGACCTAGCAATTGATTGCCGGGATACAACCGCAGAAGCCAACTTAGTACAGACGTGCATTGATGGAATGATGGAGGATTACCGTCTAGTACCGGAGAATTTGAATATCGATACTTTCTCCCACCTTTGTGAGTCAGCAAGGCGTACCAGACGTACTATAGCTTTAAAGGGTGATGCTGCATGGAAGTCTAAGGGGAAGTCTACTTTGCCATATGGCAATTACTCTAATCAAGAATAAATGTTGTATCATCTACTAGACTAGTGTATTTCATTTCTTTTATACATAAGTTCATAGGGATAATTTATAGTTCTTTCATTACCAATATGAGTTTCTAACTACATGAAAAATGTCAAATACTGGAAGAAGAAAAAAACACTGACAATATAGATATCTATACAGCTACCCAACAATCCACATCAATCTGACGTTGCTGGCACCTCTACTAGGTGGGCGCGCAATGCCTCGATCTTAGCCTCATAATTGGCTACGCAAGACTCGAAGTTCTAACGGGTGATAGAAGAAACCCTCAACTCTCGATAACATGTTAGGTGCCCCAAGGCTTTCTCCATGGCTTCCAAGTGTGTTGTCAACCAATCTAGCTTCATCCCAGCTGCTAAGGGATCCTCTAGCTCCTTCCGCATATCACAGAGATCCACCACGGTAAGAGTGGACAACCATGCCTCCTAAAGGTATCCAACCAGCAAACATATAGCTGAGTAAAAGAAGGCTCGCAGCCAAGGACCGGAAAAGGTTATCTCACTGCTAAGATCGCCATAACGATCAATAATTCTCCGAAGAATAAAGCCATAAGCAAAAGGAATGAAGATATTCTCTACAAACATAAAGCGAATGTCCGCTTCAATAGGAGGAAAGAGTGGATCAGCATAAGCATCCACACTTACCAGATCGAAGAGTCCATCATCAATAGAATCATGAGAATGACCACTCTCACTAGAGGCATCGACAGCATGAACGGCTTCCTCATCAAGGATTGAGGATCCTGAGGGTATATCTACGATCAAATCAAACACTCTCACCGGTCTAGGAGGAGTCGACACTAAGGGAGCACGAAGACTACCCCCCCTTCTTTGTCATTTGAACGATATCTTCCTCGAAGGTACCGAGGAAGCAATAGGAGTTTCCTCCCTTGCAAATGGAGTATCAGTAGTAGTGTCCTCTACACCCAGAGTGGAAGGACATTGATGCCTGGGGGACTCACCTGCAAGGAATAAGATGATGACTTCACATAAGCAAAGGATATGCTTAGAGTGAAACATATACTAGCAAAGAGAAATCAAAGTCTCGAGCGCAATACAAGGGAAATACTAAAAGAGACTACTGCTATTAACGTCATCCTATCTGACCCAAGGTTCCAATGTCGGGTATTAGCTTTGATATTGATAATGTCAGAGTCATGAGTTTGGCCTTCATCGACATCATGGTCCTCCTATTCTTCAACCTCATGATCAGAGGTAGGCATCTCCTTATCCAAAACAAGGACTTGGGGACTGCCCATACTATATTGATTGCCCATACTATGTGGACTGCACTTCGAAGATTAACCAATATGATCAGTAACCTACACCTATAAGAGAAAGGGCAAGAAGATCAGAAGAATCAAGTCCTATAATGATAGTAGAAAAGAAAGTATATGCGCATACATTGGCTCTTGAGGGTTTTAGCAAAATTCCAAGGATTAACTGTTGATGACTGCAGCAATGTCCCGTAGATGATTGGTCTCGAGGAGGATTGATCACAAAGAGGCCCTTTCGAGGGTACAAACGACTTTAAATGACCGAAACGCATCTTATGTCACGTCATAGCAGTGAGTTTTGTAGATCTTGTTGAGGGCTTTCTGAAAGGTATTGTAAGGCAAATTCCGACACCGAAGCCGGAAGTTATGCTCATTTGATGTTTCAATACGTGCGGTACATTGTATTTCGATCCAACGTTTCAAAATGAGCATATGCGGTCTCCTCTACTACATCAGGATGGCTATAATGCCTAAATATAATATGAGGTCCCGAGGAGGATCGGTCTTGAGGATGATCGAAGAGGACTAATCCTGATGAGGATCGGTACTGAGGATGATTGATTCCGCGAAAGATCGATACCGAGGAAAATCGGTACCAATGATGATTAGGCAGTAATGCCCCAAAGCAAGAGAATGATATTTTTTACTAGTCCTGTGAGACTGGTACAGACGTCAAATCGTAGGAGCAGGGAGGCATCAAAAGCATATCCCAACTCTGTAAGAGTTGTTACAAGTGTCAGAAGCAGACTCCAAGCAAATGAGGTGTCACCAGGTAAATAAAATATTTATTTATTGCCTTCATAATATGATTTGTGTTGTTGCACTACTAGCACGTCATTGACGCCCTAAAAAAACATGTAGCACATTGTGACGTCACATCCTCCAACCCAACAAACAAAACAAAAACAAAAACCTAAAGAGAAAGGTGCGTACAAAAAAAAAAAAAAATCCAAACCAAAACAAAAGAAAAAAAAACAAATGTAGCATGTGATGTCACATCACATTCTCCAACCCAACAAATAAAACATAAAAAAAAATTAAAGAGAAGGGAGCGTACAAAAAAAATCCAAACCAAAACAAAAAAGAAAAAAAAAGAGAAGGATGTGACGTCACATCCTCCAAAGCAAAACGAAAATAAAAACAAAGAGAAGGATGTGACATCCTACAAACCAAAAGAAAAAAAAATCCAAAGAAAAAATCCAAAGAGAACGGCCAGCTTATAGAAAAAATTATTATTATTATTATTATTATTATTATTATTATTATTATTATTTTCTTTCTTTATTTTGAGAAAATTAGTGGCGTCAAACTCGAAGATGAAGGGGAATGTCAATGACCGTCCTTAGATCCCAGGAGCAGAAGGGGGCGTCGAAGGCAGTCTCCGCCTACGGGTGAGGTGACGTCAAAAAAAGTTTTTGAGAGGTATGCCATCATGCATGATGTCACACCAATGCTAATAAAATGTAGTCTTACGCCAAGCCAAAAAAATGAAGAGTATGACATCATGCATGATGTCACACCAATGCTGGTGAAGCCCCATGGAGACTTATAGTTCTAGCACTAGACCCCAGGAGCAAGGAGGAGCATCAAAGGCAGTCTCTGCCTGCGGGGAGCATCATACTACAAGCGCTAGACCCCGGGAGCGGGGGCGTCAAAGATAGCCAAAAAAAAAAAATCTGAGGCATGACGTCATTGATGACTTCATACCAATACGGGTACTGTAGCGCCCAAGCAGAAAAAAAATAAAAAAATAATAATAATAATTTTGAGAGAGATGACATCATGCCAATAAGGGATAACATCACACCAATGAAGGTGGAGGTAGGCTACGTCAAAGGTATGATGTCATGCCTTTGGGATTGACAGTACTAAGCCCCGTAGGGATTGATCGTACTGGTACTAGAGACCCCGAGACCAAGGGGAGCATCAAAGGCAGTCTCTGCCTGTGGGTGAGGTTGCGCCAGGAAAATTCAAAATTTATTGACTTTTTAGTTAAACTAATATTTTAAGTCTCAAGGGGACTAATAATACTGGTTCCAAACCCCGGAAGCAAGGGGGAGCATCAAAGGCAGTCTCCACCTGTGGGTGAGGTGGCGCAAAAAAAATTCAAAATTTATTGACTTTTTAGTTAAACTAATATTTTAAGTCTCAAGGAGATTGATCCTACTAGCGCCAGACCCCAAGAGCAGAGGGGGGCGTCGAAGGCACCCTCCACCTGCGGGTGAGGTGGCACCAGGAAAATTCAAAATTTGACTTTAGTCAAACCAAATATATTAGGTTATGTGGGGACTAATCCTACCAACGCCAGCCCCTAGGAGTAGGGGAGTGTCAAAGGTAGCCTCCATCTTGCCGCTGAGGTGGTGCCAGATACTACGATTATGATTTATGATTACCGGGAAAATAAATTACTATTTATGTACCGACTTAAACAATTATTATCAGATCATGTGGGAACTGATACTACTATTACCATCGCCAGACCCCGAGAGCAGTGGGTGTCGAAGGCAGCCCCATCCTGCAGATGAGGTGGCGCTAGGCACTACTGCTATGATTTATTATTTTTCAAGTCTCGTAAGGACTAGTGTATATGTACCAAAGTCCAAGAATTAAAAAATGAGCAGGATCAAAACAGATCCCAGTACTAGAGGATTGGTCCTCGCGGCAAACAACGTACGCCGATGATGACCATCATATTACCACATGACCATGCCAATAATATCCATGGTGGGATGCCAATACACTACGGTAGGATGCCGACATAAAGGTGCGCCTCACATTCCCCAATAGAGATGCGTCTCTATACTTCATAACAGATGTCAATACTCCATGGTGGGACACCGACTTAGAGATGCGTCTCTATACCCTATGATAGGATGCCAATACTCCACGGCGGGATGCCGATTAAGAGATGTGTCTCTATACTCTATGATGGGATGCCAATACTCCACGGCGGGATGCCAACTAAGAGATGTGTCTCTATACTCCACGTCACGCCAATGCATAAGTGCAGTGATTGACGCGCGATGACAATTTAAGTCAAACTATACCATGACAACGACAATATCTTGAAAATGATCGTCTTGGCCAGGGGGACTGAAATGTAGATATAAAAAATGGTAAGAGCAGATAGCCCAATAACAGACCACCACGTGTCAGGACTATGACCGACGCGTAGCAAGATCCCCATTGATACCCATGGGTATAACCCTCGGGAACTTCCTAAAGAAGAAACCTGGTCGGTTCGAGGAACCAGTTTAAGAAATATACGACCAAGACAGAGATATAGGGAGAAGGTAGTGTGCTACCATGATGACCCATTATTACATAAATCACAGGATGATCAACACTACAACGAATATACAATGATGCTGATATCAACAAGTACTCTGCAACGGGAAACGAGACCCCTTTCTACCAGGATGCCGATGTAGAAATACTTCTCAAGTCATACTCGAGGGCGCCCACCTATGATGGGACAACCCCTCGAGTTCTTGAGAGTTCGACTTGTGATGGGACATCCTTTCAAATCATACTTGAGGGTGCCCACTTGCGATGGGACAACCCCTTGGGTTCTTGAGAGTCTTAGAGGTGCGCCTCACGTTTACCAAAGAGATGCATCTCGGTAAACACGTCGATATGAATTTACACCTGAAGGAGAATGACAACCCTGGATGATGTAAGACGTCGACACGTCGATATGAATTTACACCCAAAGGGGAATGACAGTCCTGGATGATGTAAGACGTCGACACGTTAATATGAATTTACACCCAAAGGGGAATGACAGTCCTAGATGATGTAAGATGTCGACACATCGACATTAATTTACACTTGAAGGGGAATGGCAGTCCTGGATGATGTAAGACTTTGATACTACCTTCATTTAGAGCGACGCTCGACGACGTTGAAAGCGATATTGTCTCTATCTAGAGCGATGCTTAACAACGTTGAAGGTGATACTGCCCCCGTCTAGAGCGATGCTCAACGATGTTGAAGGCAATACTCGCTCCGTCTAGAGCGAGGCTCGACGACGTTAAAGGCGATACTGCCCCCGTCTAGAGCGATGCTCAACGATGTTGAAGGCGATACTAGCTCCGTCTAGAGCGAGGCTCGACAACGTTAAAGGCGATACTAGCTTGTGATTGGTCCACCTAAGAGACTGAGGTACATAATACGTACTACCCCAATTGAACGTTTTAACCACCATGAGAAACTGTGGTTAGGAATTCTAACTACAGTTAACTCTCTTCAAAAAGTTATGAATACTGGCTCACTTCCCTTATTCGGGACGATGATGAAAAAATGGGAGAGACCTCTGCCAACATTACCAGACCTTGAACTACGTCTGACTTGATCCTTATTTGGGTACGTAGATAGCATGCAGAAAGTTCTGTCATAATCTCAATTAGAGCCCTAGGAGTTGGACAAGTTCCAACACCTTGATCCATTAGCTCTCTTAGTTTGGCTCGACCGGTGTTAGACGGTCCACTAATTTGACTCTTTAGTTTTTCTAGAGACGGGATACGATCACTCGTTGATTTAGGTTCTTGTCGATCAGTAATATTACACTTTGTGACTATTCACAAAAACACCCGCTATACTTTTCAGAAATGTGACAAATGTTAAAACTGTTTTCTATCCACTGAAAAAAAAAAAGAAAAGAAAAAGAATCAAAAAACTTATATAATCTCAGAGTTAATTGGAATCATCAATAAATAAGAATGGATCACAAACGCGAATACTTTATAACATACTTTATATCAACACAAATCGAAAAAGAAACAATTGTTATAAGTATTGCACGTGCCATCAGCTAGTTTGAAATGAAGGTAGATGAAGCACCAATGAGAACCGTTTTTGAACGATCGAGTTGTGGGTGTGAGATATTCATTTAAAAAATTGGACTTTAAAGAGATAATGCAAGTTATAAATTAATAGTAACGAAGCACGGAACAAGAAAAACGTTTTAAACGATTGAATTGTGAGAAATTTTCAAAATAGCCCTAACTAAATTAGTTCAGAAAAAATTTATGTTGCAAGGATTTTTTTTAACAATGTAAATTAATCGCACACTTTCCGATGCACTCTTTCCCTTAATAGTATAATTTTATTAAAATATTTTTTAAAATAAAAATATCGAATATATAGAAATCGGCTCAACCTAAGTAGGTCTTATACGAAAAAGCAATTTTCATTCACAAAGGTAAACCTTGTGAATAAACAGAAACAATTATTTTTCTTTTTCTTTTTAATTTGATTTTTTTAATATAAAAGGGAAAGTAAATATACTTAAGCAGAATTTCTTAAAATATATAATCAAAATATGGAAAAAATTAAAATAAGAAGCACAAAATAAAAAATAAAAAAAATAGAACTATGTGCGTTTGATCAACGTGTACTTTTTCTCAAGCTTAAAACTTAATAAAAAAAAGAAAATGATTAATGACAAAAGCAGAAGTAGAAAACCACGGAGATGGTGACGACTGACGACCACTTAGATTGCTTTGGATGTATTTTGATTTTACAGAGTTCCACCCAAGTACACATGGACAGGTGGCAAATTATCTCCCAAGCTTGAAATTAATATTACACCAGGGTTCTCACTCTGGTGCATCTTAATAATCAAACCGGATTTATATGTAATATATTAGCAATTAATATGCAAAACTATTTAAATATTATCAGTCCAATGTCTGCCCTTATCGGCCTGCAGAGAAATTAAATTCAAAGGTTATAAGGACGAAACCGTTAATAAAGACCATTATATTTGTTTCACAAGCTTTAATTGTTCATATCGTTATATATATATATATATATATATATAGTTTGGAAGCTGAGAAAGTGGAGTGCACATGAGGAGGACTCTCATTGTGTAGGCCTCTCAGGAATCATCATAACCCTAAAATGGGAATAGCATATATCAATGGCTTCGCTCGAAGCATGCTTCTCTTCTTCTTCATTTTACACCATCCACGCCTCTTTATTTCATCGGGTTTACGCGTTAATAACTTTTAATTATTATTATTTTTTAATTATTAGTAATAATAATAATAATATATAACTATCCTCATTTACTTTCTTTTTCAATCAAGATCTCTCTCTTTCTCTCTTTTCTTCTTCTCTACTACACTTCCGCTCATCACATCATTAATCTATGTATTAATTAATAAAATTTAGATATTTTTAAATACTTGAGAGTTGGGATTTTGTACACACAAATTTTGTTTATTGAAAATCAACGAACAAGATATGCAGAACAAAATCAATTTTATTGTTTTAAAATGAGAAATTATAATTTCTAGGAGTTTTTTTTATACAAAAGAAAAGGTTATCTGATTCTTCTCTTCGGATTTCTCGATTTAAGGGCTAAAAATAACGTATTCTTAAATCGGGATTCGTTTTGATAGAAATTGGTAGATTTGTAGATTTTACGAACCAAATCGTGGAGATTTGTTGCATAATATTTCGCTTGATCTTCGGGCTTGTAGACATATAGAAGATGTAGACTAAAGGCTTCAACTTTAATGCAAATCTTTGGGCCTTTAAGCGTATTCAAAGAATGAAAAACTTGAAGAAGTCTTCGACTTGATCTTCGGACTTGTAAACTTATAGAAAATGTGGGTCGAAAGCTTCAAGTCTGGTTTAGATCTCTGGGCTTTTAAGCATATTTAGGGTTGTGAACTTTATCTTCAGGCTTGAATGCAACTTTAGAACTTCAAGTCTTTATATCTTCAAGGCAGTAGACAAACAAGGCTTTAAGGATTCTTCTCCTTGATCTTTCTTCTTTGGGTTTACTGATTTTCTAAATCTTTGTGTTTGTAGACTTGTAGAAGATGTGGACAAAAAGTTTTAACTTAATTTGATGTAGATCTCTGGTCTTTTGAGCGTATTCAGAGATTGAAGAACTTAAATCTTTAGGCTTAAATGCTGTATTTTGGGGCTTCAAGTATGTAGACCTTTAGGTCTTCAGAACTTCAAATTCAGTGTGAGAGCAGCAGAGCTTCAGTATCTCCTCTTCTTCTGATCCTCTGGTCTTGACCATCTGGTCATCTAGTCCCTTTGAACGGGAGATGACTACCCTATTTATAGATTTGGAGGGGAGAGTCCTACTTGAATTAGAGATAATTCTCAATTTAATTAAGAATTATCCACATGTGGGAAGGTAGAGTTTTACTTGTTCTCAACTACTTTAGGAGATTATCCAATATAAGATAATTCTCTATTTAAGAATTATCTAAATTTTGATTGGATACCTTTTAGATAATTCTTTTGAGAATTATCTAAAATTTTCCTGTATTTTAGGATAATTCATATTTAATGAGAATTATTATAATTTTAATTTAATAATTCTCTGTGTGTTCAATTTGAACTAATAAAAGATTAAATTTGAGATAATCTTATTTTAGTGGGCCCATCTTGTAAGATCATGTCACGTGGCAGAATTTTGATCTAAAAAATTTCGCTGTCTACAAGTTTAAAAAAGAGAATAGATATTTTTATTATTTTTTTTAGTATTTTTATAACTATACAACTATAGATGAGTTTTATTCTGAAAAAAAAAAAAGAAGAAGATTAAATTGGGTTAATAGATATCCATTTTGAACTATATAATCCAATAACTTTGCACTTAAATATAGTTTGTATGTATATATACAGACGATCTGTAAGTGCTTTGAACCATAAGTTAAATTATTTTCAGGTTTGGTGCTCTCAGTTATTTTGCTCCTACACCCGCTCTGCGTTCTGGTGACTTAGAATATATACACGGTCTTATATAGAAATAATATATATCTTATACTTTAACATATAAAAATATATGTAAATAGGGTACAATATATGTACCACCGAATTAAGAAACATGCTCTAAAACCAAACCATTTATTTATTTAGGGGTACTTAAAAATAGGTTGACATACAACTACTATCCATTTAACTTGCTTAAACTCATTTAAGTGTGGACAGGTTGATGGGTCGAATATAAATTTGAGTCGAATTCTTTGTTCTCTAATGGTGAATGATTTGACTGCTTGAGCTTTTTGAAGGTCTGTACATGGCACATGCATGATGCAACGCAATGCATCAACATTGTGAAATGAGTAGTGATATTTGATTTGGCCCCACCCAGCTGCCATCATATCCAATCGTATTTTGCGTGTTGGGGAGGGGAGACCAAAGCTCACATCTAGGATCTAGCCCTCTGATTTAATAATGGCTTCGTATTTCTTTTAGTTGCTTATTTCTGGGAGAATTGAGAGAGGGCATTATCATTACACGGAGCTTATTTTTCTATCCATTCCTGACCACATATTAAGCGGTGTTGGTCAACAACCAACATTCGTTAAGGGGGGTTACGTCCACCGATTCATATTGACCGGAGGGTGTTCTTGTTCTTTTCTTTGCTTGAATCATTATATGGATTGTAAGGTTAATTCAACAAAGCTTGGGGGCTATTCATTTCACAAGCAGCCCTGAATACGTATGACTAAAGCAAGAACACAACACAAAAGAGGGGCGAAAACCAACCTTATTTACTAACAAGGTCCATGGAAAGATTATTGAGGCCCAAGTCAAAAGATGATCATTTAGCACTCGGGCAAAACTAGGGATGGAAAGGGGTGGGTTTTGGGTAGGGGCTGACAACGGGCTGGGTTAGGTCGGGCTCGAGCCGGGTTATAATCTAAATAAGTGCAATTATATTTGATCGAGCCTGGCCCGGCCCAACATGAAACTCTCATCACTTAGCTACAACAACGTGTGATGTTGAGTTTTAAGTGAAATATTTATACTACTTAGTGTTCACGTCCTCGGGCCGGGTCGGATCGGGTTGAATTAATCTAGCGTAAACCCAATACTAGCCCGAAAAATAATCGGGCCTAAAATTTCAGCCCGGCCCACCTTATTGCTATGGGCTACAAACATTTGCCCAAGCTAGCTCACATGGGGCAGGGCTGATTGGGCCGGACAGGTCACCCGACTCATTGCCACTACTAGATGAAACTACGTAATCGCACATAATCTGCTATGAAGAGGTTGTTGGTCATTATGCGGATCTTTGAGTGATTCGTGTCCGGAGCACATGGAGCCCCCTATATGGGTTGAGGTAGATGGTTGATACCACGTGTTGCTAATCAAAATCCACCATATACTATATTAGGTACAAAATATAATATTCTCAATTAAAACACAATTCTTCAGTAAATATACTTTCACAGCACATATATATATATAAATCCACCCTAGGGGTGGCAATGCGCCGGGTGAACCACTTGGCCCGATCAGCCCAGCCCTATGTTTGGGCGGGCTTGGGCAAGAGTTAGGAGCCCGTAGGGTCGGGCCGGACTTGTGTCAATTTAGCCCAGCCTGGCCTGGCCGGAAGATATGAGTTATATATAAAGTTTACTTATCCTTGGCATCATCCTTTGGTTGTAGTTTAGTTGTAGTTTAGTGGTTAGAATCTTTTGTTGTGTTTTTGAAGTCTTGGGTTCAAATCTTTGCAACTGCAAAATTGTACTATTTTTGCCTAATATCTAATTAATCAGATCTTATTATAGGCGGGTTCGGGCATGGTATATAACACAACGGGCGGACTTGGGCAAGCAATGTTAAGCCCGAAGCTCGGGCCGGGCCGGGCTCAAGTCAACATAGTTTCACTTACCTATGGATAATGGCCCGGCCCAAACCCAACCAAGCCCCACCCGTTGCCACCCGTAATCCACCCCATTGCCATTCCTAAACGAAATCAACATGGCCTTTTTTCTTGGCTGTTGTCGTTCCATATTGAAGATTGAAGTTACGACAGCTTATATATATGGTGGGGGCAACAATAGCAGATCTTGCAATTCAACAATGTATTGTACAAAGCCAAAGGCACAAATATATTTAAGTAATTATGTGATGGCCAAACCGTATAATATCATTGTTAGGTTTGGTTTCAATCCCTTCGAGCCTTTGATATATACATTGACTTCCTTAAAACCCAAACCTTTAAAATGTGTCATCCAAATCCAAAAGCTGAGAAGGTCCATGGCCCTTAAATCTGTAAAAGATAAAATCTACTTTGAACGACTTAGCAATTTTTTGGCTAGTGTGTTGTATTTATCTTTGAAGTAAATGATACAATAGTCCAACATTTCTTGTACTCTTTACAATTAATTCAAATTCAAATAAGTTCAAATATAACAACCATTGGTCTTGTTAATTGACAGGTGGTAAGTTGACATTTTCTGTATCCCCTCAAGTGAAACGGTCAGGGAAGAACGTGGAGCTTGTCACGTAACAGATTGAATCGACGATGACTAAGTCCTTTAGTAAAAATGAAATGTTGGCAAGTTGATCCTGAGTCGAAATGAACCGAACATCCAAATCCTTCTTTTCCACATTGTCACGAACAAAGTGAAAATCAATTTCAACATGTTTTGTACGGGCATGAAAGATTGGATTGGCAGTAAGATAAGTAGCTCTAAGATTATCACACCATAGAACCGAGGAATTTTTGAGAAATATTCCAACTTCACCCATCAGGGATTGAAGTCATGTAAGTTCAGTAGTAGCATTGGCTAGGCCCTTATATTCTAACTCAGTGCTGGATCGAGCCACGATAGGTTGTTTTCTTGAGTTCCAAGAAATTAGATTCGGCCCAAGGAAGATGTTGTATCCACTTGTTGATTTTCTATCGTCTGGACAACCAGCCCAATCAGCATCAGAGAATGATGATAACTGCAAAGAGGAGGAGGCTTGGAACATAAGACCAAAGTTAACGGTGTGTTTTAAGTTTCGAAGAATCCGTTTGACTGCAGTCCAATGAAAGTCAGTAGGCTGATGCATGAACTGACATACCTTGTTAACAGTAAACAATATATCTGGTCTAGTGAATGATAGGTACTATAAGGCCCCCACTGTATGTCTGTATGTGGTTGGATCAGACAACGGAGTACCCACAAACCTTGATAGTGTCAATCCAGTGGCGATTGGTATCGTACATGGTTTTGCACCTTCCATGTTGGTCCTTTTAAGATCTGAATTGTACTTTGTTTGACACAAGAAAGCCCCTTTTTGAATATATTGGATTTTGACACCAAGGAAGTACTTCAATTTTCCCAAGTCTTTCATTGTGAATTCCTCCCTTAAGGCATGAAGAAGCACAATGATAGTGGTATTATCATTTCCTGTAAGAATGATATCATCGACATATACAAGTAAATAAAGAGTGATAGCTTTCCTTCGAAAAATGAATATTGATGTGTTAGTCTTCGAGATGACAAATCCAAACTCCAAAAGAAAGGTACTAAGACGATGATACCAGGCTCGAGGTGACTGTTTTAATCCATATAATGCCTTGTTTAGCTTGCATACATGATTCGGAAATCTGGGATCAATAAAGCCCCGTGGCTGTTTCATGAAGACGTCTTCGTGTAAGATGCCATGTAAGAATGCATTACTTACATCTAGTTGACGCATAGTCCATCCCATGGAGATGGCTATTGATAGAATCAAACAGGCAGTGGTTGCTTTGACAACCGGACTGAATGTCCTAGTATAGTCAATTCTCGGTTGTTTTGTAAACCCCTTTGTAACGAGCCGAGCTTTATGACGATCAATGTCACCATTTGCACGCTTTTTTTAACTTGAACACCCATATACAACCGACAATGTTCATGAAGGATGCAGGTGAAACTAATGTTCAGGTTCCATTCTTGATCAAAGCATTGTATTCATTAGACATATCAAGCCTACAATTAGAATCCTTTGAGGCATTGGTAAAGCATGTGGGTTCTTCAGTGGAGATAAGAGCAAGTGGATGTCGAGAGGAGAATAGTGCCTTGGGTTTGCGTGTTCCGTCCTTTGATTGTGTGGTCATTGGATGAACAGAGAAAGTAGAATCGGTTTGTTTAGATGAGCAAGAATCAAGGTCTACAACGAGAGGAATGGGAGGAGCACAAAGAAAATTTGCAATGTCCTGATGAGGTGGCACAATTGTAGACGTCTCCCGACTCCCAACAACATTGTTGTTATCGTTGGAGACAAATTTCATCTCAAGTGTAGAGCCCACAGATTTCATGGTTGGAGGTAGACTTGGATTAGGTTGTTGGGATAAATTCAAACTATTTGAGGAGACCCCCCCCCATGGAGAAGGGTACGAAGAGTTTGATTTTGACAAATCTGAGGAGGTTGGGATTAGGATGGATTTGGGATTCAAAGTAGATACATTTGGTGCACAAGTGGAGGTGGTTACCAAAATATTTGGAGATGGGATTTGACCAGATGGAAGGTATCCACGTGGTGTCGCTTGTTACATGGAAGAAAGATGGTTATGCTTATCTGGAGGTGGTGTGAAAACGTGAGGTAATTCACGTATAGGAGTTTGAATGGATGAAGTCGTTCCACTTTGAACACCACTAGATGGACGAATGGGATTGGCTACTTGGTTATCACATGTAGAAACATCCTTGTACCATACATCTCATGCAATGTTGATGAGGACATCAATGAGAGTTGATGTAGAAATTGGTCTGTGATGACTGGATGCCGGTTTTTCAATTCCTGCAAAAGGAAAATCTTGTTCGTCAAAAACCACATGACGACAAATGTAAATATGGCCAGAAGGAATGTGAAGACATTTATAACCACGATGAGAGTGGCTGCATCCCAAGAATACACATTTAACCGATCTGTATTGTAGCTTGTATCGGTTATATGGTCTCAAAAACAGATAACATGCACAACCAAATACTCGTAACCAGGTATAAACAGGCTTGGTGTGATATAGACGTTCCCATGGAGACTGATTTTGAATAACCACAGACGGCAACCGATTAATTAAATAAGCAGCTGTGAGAAAAGCTTCATCCCAATAGATAATTGGAACCGATGCATGTGCCATAAGTGTAAGGTTGGTTTTGATTATGTGCCTATGTTTCCGTTCGACAGATCCATTTTGCTGATGGGTGTGGGGACATGAGATACGATGTGTAATCACGTTGGATTTCAAAGTTGGTACAAATTTTAGAAATTCACCACCCCAATCAGTTTGTAAGGCTTTAATTTTCCATCCAAATGTATTCTTAACATTAGCCTTAAATTGAAGAAAGCCGTCCAAAGCACCAGATTTACGGACAAACGGAAATACCCACGTAAATTTGTTGAAATGATCAACAAAATTAATATAATATCTGAACCCATTTACAGAAGTGACGGGAGTAGGCCCCCATAAATCAGAGAAAATTAAATCTAATGGATTTGATGAAATAGATACTGATGAAACAAACGACAAATTATGGCTTTTCCCTAGCTGACAAGCTGAACAAACACTAGTGTTTTAATTCTTCTAAACTGGTAAGCAATTGTTAGAGATGAGTTTCTAAACAATTTTGCCAGTTGGATGCCCAAATCGATGATGCCAAACTGTAGTGGTGACTCGTTCCCCAACGAAACTGATGGTTCGAAATTGTTATTCTGAGATTTGTTGAGAGTGGGTAATTGATAGAGAGACAGAACATCCTTATGCCGCCCTTGGCACAATGGCTTCCCCGTTAGACGATCCTTAACAACACAAAAATGAGGGTGAAACTCAAAGATTACATCATTATCGGCTGAAAATTGACGAACATAAAGTAGATTCTTGGCAATATCAGGCACATGCAGAATTTTTTTTAAAAGAAAATGAAGCATTAGGGGTGTGAAGTATAGAAGAACCAATGTGATTTATCTTCAAACCTGCTCCATTTCCAACTCGTATCTAATCACTGTCATGATATTCCGAACCAACAGTGAGGTTGGAAAGATCAGCAGTCAGATGATTGGTTGCTCTTGAATCTGGGTACCA
>JAUPMG010003921.1:0-16007 GCA_031762675.1 Pachysandra terminalis | reverse complement strand
GAAACCTTTCATTGGAACGGTCTTTATTGATTTAGGCCAGTGAAAGCAAGTATTTGAATCCACTGATTGTGCAAACCGATTGGTTAATTGACATTTTGAGTCATTTACCGGTTTGTACATCACCAGTATCGATGCCACCATTGTTGATGATGAACTCGAAAGGCACAGTCCATGAGACCTCCATTGCATCCCTGGTTGTAGGTTGTGTCACAGTCCACCAGCTCTTGCTCCGACAGAGTTATCATATCGCCGATAACGATCCTGTTTATCCCTTCCACAGCACCAACTGAAGAAAAAGCCTAGCAGCAATTAGAAGTAGGGAATTTGATAATCTATGTTATTCCAGGTCAATTGGGGCCCATTGAATCACCTCACTGGCCCCAAACACCACATGGAATAAATAAATTAAAATTAAAATTCCATTCCGCTCACTTATTAATCTCTCGTCCAATAAAATACCTCCCTTATTAATCTCTCATCCAATAAAATACCTTTATAATAGGGTAAATTCTACAAACCTCCCTTAAGGTTTGATATAATACTCATATTTCTTCCCTATCCTTTTCAAAAGGACAAATACATCTTTATTACTACCTCCGTTCGGATATGACTTCTCTTACATCAACATTATTAATGAAACTTAACGAAAATCATCAATTTTTAAATGTTTTAAATTATTTTGCTCTTGTATTTAATTCTACCACACCACCACCATCACCCCACCACCAATGGGGTGATGGTGGTGGTGGTGGTGATGGTGGGGCAATGGTGGGGTGGTGGTGGGGTGATGGTGTGGGCGGAGTGGAGTGGTAGGTTTAAATACATGGATAAAATAGTCTAAAACATTTAAAAATGTATGATTTCCGTTAAGTTTCGCTAATATCATTAATGTAGGAGAGGTCTATATCCAAACGTAGATAATAGAGAGAGTGTATTTGTCCTTTTGAGAATAATAGGCAAAGTATATGGGTATTATACCAAACCTTAAGGGAGGTTTGTAGAATTTACCCTTTATAATATCCAAAATAATAAGATAATAAATGAGTAGGAAATAAAATATCGTATATCTCTAATACTGCTTTATTATGAGGGTAATGGTGATGCAGAATTTGTAAATGATAACGAACTCCAATGCATAACTACACTCTTTACCGAAAAAAAGAATACGAACTAGAATGCCTTGTATAAGTAGAGTAAGAGTTTATTAATATAATTACATCAATACAGATAAAGTTCAAAGAATTTATCTTGTAATAATCTAAGACGTGGTGTAGCTCTATCAAGAGTGTTTCGTTTTAAATATGACCTGTAAATAAGACAAAAAGAAGAAAAAAGAGATAAATTTGAGATATTGGGTATGTCAGTCAACAAGAATGTACTCCACAAAACAACGAACCTCAGTGTTTAAGGGATATGAGTTTCTTTTTTGTTTCTCAATGAGTCTAATAAGTTATCACTTTTGTCTTTTTCACATATCTGGGAGTTACAAATCATGAGGATTGGATCTTTTTCACTGGTTCATCAGTGTTTTGATTCGAGGGCATGTTTTGCTATTTATAGAGAAAATATCAAATAATATCTTCTCTTGATTAAGACAGACGTCAATCAAAACCATGTTCAGAGAAATGATTGAAGATATTTACATGCAGGAGAGTATATCAAATGTTTACATGTAATCAACACGCAGATGGAAAGTATGCATCTGCTCTGTAATGAGTTGCTTTGAGATTCGAGAGATCACGGATCAATAACATGTGTAACATGCATGTACATATATATCCAAAGCACTCTTTTGTTTCTCAAGGAGTCTAATAAATTATCACTTTTGTCTCTTTCACGTATCTATGAGTTATTGAGTTATACGTCACAAGGATTGGATCTTTTTCACTGTTTCATCAGTATTTTGATTCGAGGGCACGCTTTGCTATTTATAGAGAAAATATCCAATGATATCCTCTCTTGACTAGAACATGTATCAATCAAAACCATGTTCAGAAAGATGTTTGAAAATATTTACATGCAGGAGAGCCTATCAAATGTTAACGCGTAATCAACACGCAGAAGGAACTTCCAGAAGGAAAGTGTGAATCTGTTCTGTAATGAGTTGCTTTGAGATCCGAGAGATCACGGATCAATACCAAGTGTAACATACATGTACGTATATATCGAAAGCAACGTATCCATTATAATTCCTACCATTCTTGATAAGGCAAAATCTCCTTTAGTAAAATAAACGAATATATATAAGCTACTGAGGTTTTATCACTTGATTGTTTGGGGGTATATTGTAATCTTCTTTAAATAAATAAGACATTCAAATTCTACAATAAATACTTTTTAGGCCTTCGTTCACTTTCGAGATAATCCTTTTTGATATGTTAATCTATATTCCTTTTAGGGAAGTCAGAGTATCTGCATACAAGATTGTCGGTATATTATCAAATTACTTATAAAGAGACCTTAGATTTAAGACCTTCAGCAAACAATCCGTTTTCATGGTCAATAGCCCTTGCAAGGAAGAGTTATCATAAAATATTTCAAGGTTTTTGGCCAAGCAAGTAATTCGAGTGACTTTGAATTGAACTTAGTGAAATCAGATATAAATGTGTTTTCTTCAAACTTCTTAAATAAAGTGCAGTAATGAATCCCACATAGTCTATAGTTATTACTTGAAGATATCGTCCGAAGGTATTCCCTAGGTATAAGTAAATAAACATGACTTCGAAAGCCTCTCCAATAGGGATTCCTTTGAAGTCAGTAAGGTTTTAATTGAATCTATTGAGGGTGATAGGTCCATATCTTGTCCTTTAAAGGTGATTAACTCTTAGATTAATTGACTATCTCAGGGTGGTTAGCTCGAAATTGACCATATTGAGGTTGTTAGCCATTGAAAGATGTACAATAATCATTCCATCATTCGAAGACGCTACTTGCTAAAGAAGTAACTCTTACAAAATAGGAGCGTTAGAGATTTTGATCAGGCCAAAAAATCATTAAGATGATAACGTGGCCTAATCACACAGTAGCGTCCACTCAAGTAATGTAGTGGGGGAGCAAGTATATCTATTTTATGGGTGATTCAAAGCTTTTGGTCATATCTTGTAATCGAGTTATCCCTCATGAAGATTGCGAGACGTGTTGGATGTGATTAATCAGACTGCTTCATCGTCTGTATTATGGTAAATTAAAATGACCTTTTTGGTATTTTACTTTGTCAAGAAGAAAAGAGAAAAAAAAAAATACTCATCCCAGCTTCCTCGATTTTTGATCGGAACGACGGCACGATCTTTCCCCCAATCGACAGACTCGGAAAACTGATCTCCGACCTGAAAAGCGTAACGAATTTTGGTGTATTTTCACATTTCTCACATGACCTTGTCCCTTGACAGGATTTTGTGAGCTGCCTTTTTTTTGGAGTTTTTGAAAAGAATGACAATATTTTTCTTCCTAGGACCCACATGTTCTTATAAAATCTTATTGTCTTAACATCTGTGTTTGCAAGAAAGTTAGCATTTCTTACATAATCTAGCTTTTAAACAGGGGCTAAAGGGCATTACCAAAAAAAAAAAAAAAAAATTAAAAAAAAAAAGAAGCAAACAACAGGGGCTTAAAGTCAACCCCATTTGAACCCATCCAATCAGGTTAGGAGTGGGTTTGGTATAGAATGAACTCCTGCAAGGGTGCGGTAAGGTTTGTCAAATGCCGCCCCATTTCTGTCCCTTTTATGCAAAAAGCTATAAAGAAGTGCTTTCTTTTTGTTGATAAGAATCCTATGACAATTAACTATTAAGAACCCGTTTGGGTTGTTGGATATTGTGAGAAAATGTTAGGACGGCTAACTTTCTTGCGACACAGGGTGTTTGGCCAGGAAGTTTTTATAGGAAAGTGTGAGTCCCACAAAAATATTCCTATAGGACATATGTGAAAATACAGATCTCTCATTTGTATATCAAAAATACCCTTATATCTCTTATTTTATATCAAAAATACCTTAATAACTCATTTTTTTTTACCAAAATAACCTTCATTTTATACCAAAAATACCCTTACAACTCTTCTTTTATACCAAAAATACCTTTATAACTCAATTTTCTTTTCCTACAGTTTTTAACTTTCCCCGCCTACTCTTAGTCGACCCAAACACCTTGCACTCAATTTTCTTACATATCATTTTCCTTCTCTTTTATTTTACCTTTCCAACTGACTTTCTAAAATTCTTGGGTTCCAAACGGAGCCTAATAGAAAATATATTTTGTGCTTCTTTTCTATCAGACTAAGAGGTTGCTTCCTAGTGGGGCTTTGTGGGTCAAGGTTGAACCCTGGTTTGGTTTGTGTAGTAAATGTTCTATCTTCAAAAAATCAAGGGGAAATTCATTTTAGTTATATTTTTTTGTAAATATTTTAAAGTAAATAATGTTTTTTGAAATTTTATAAAATTGATTCTACTTTTTCAATTGTTTTTAAAACAAGTGGTCGTGCACGGTAGCACAACCATTCGTTTCTAAAATACTATTTTTCTTTTTTCCAGATTTTTTCACTGGTTGGTACACCCCCTACCCACTATGTGATGCATCCCTGTCCACTAAGTGATGCATCTTTTATTTATTTTTTTTTGGTAAAAGTACAGTAACTTAATAAGTTCTATTAAATTTCAAAAAGCATTATTGACTTTAATATATTTACATAATGTACAATTAAAAATGAGTTTTCCCAAAAATCAAGAAAGTCACCGAGTACAAAAAAAAAAAAAAAAAATGTAATAAGAAATTTCCATAAATATCCACAATTATATCATATTTGCAAACATAAAGAAAATGTAGGATGCTACATAAGCCGCCCAAGACATGCAATGTAATGTAATGGAGAGACACAATCTCTCTCTTCCTTATCATAATTAATGACCCTTTTTCTGCTCACTAAGTAACCCTATTTGCGATTTAGAGCACTTTCTCTCTGAGGTCCAAACCCTAATGTCCTTACCAACCTTGAATTAGGGTTTTGGGATTTGAGTTTTTCTTCCTCAGATGGATCGACAAAGCATGACTCGAGCTTTATGTCAGAAACTTGATTTTGGCTTAACCCAACATCATTATTCTTTAATCTCTTGTTGGTGGTGTTGTTATCCAGAGCTCTCTCTGGAGCTTCAATGGCGTTATGTGAGGGAATCACAAAGGGCAGTTTAGACAACAGAGCACCGAAACTGCAAGATACGGTGGGTAAGATAGTTGGGATCGGCCAAAAGGGTGATCCTGATCCGATGCCGGTTTGTGGGTTATTATTATTCAAGCCCAAGCTGATAAATTTGATAGGAGATCCGTCGAGTTTCTCGTCACTGCATCTCTTCCCGCCGACCAAGTGTCGTTTGTCGTCGATTGAGAAGCCTGGTTCGATCTGGTTGGGTTTTAAGGTTAAATATGGTCTCTGCATGGAGAAGACGCCAGGTATGGTGTGGAGATAACTGAACTTCCTTTGTACGCTCACCACTAGGTTTAGATCTTCCAGAATCTGAACAAGCCATGAACCCTTTAATGGAATCGCTTGGGTTAGAGAGAGAGAAAAAGAGAGAGAGGACCTTATCTAGTGAACCCAGTTGAACAATGCCTTCTCTGACTGAAATGATTGCAATAGTCTGGAAAATAGAAGAAATTTTTCAAATGCTTAGCTAAATTGAAGATTTTTTTTCTTTAGGTTTTTGAGTCTTTTGATGAACTTGTTTATTTTCTTACCTGAATGCCTGACTTGAACTGAAATTCCCATGCTTTAGGTTGCTGTATATCCCACAAAAAACCAACAAATTAAGTACAAGAGTACAAGGAAACTTCTCATTTAATTTTTTTTTTTTTCCATTAGAATGTAAAAACTGAAAAGAAGAGATGATAGAAAGGATTTTATTTTATTGCTTACAGGGTCAAGTGATCCATTCCAGGAGGATATGAACTTAGAACTATTCTCAGTCGAGATTTCTCTAAAAACCCATTTGTGACTTTCTTCTGCTGCAACCTTCCCCACTAATCTGCAAACATTTCTGATTCTCTCAGGCTTCATCTTCTTTGAATAGAAAAAAAAAATTAAAAAAATAATAATAATAACCTCACCCTTCTCCATAATTGTAGACCTCATGAGACATCTTAAAGAACACATCAGCTCCAAACCTCCCCTTTATGTGTCCACTCCCAGCTCGTTCGCATTCGAAGAAATTGCAGAAACCATCTTCCCAAACTAGAATCCTAAAATTAAAAAAAAAAAAAAAAAAAAAAACAGTTGAGAGAACTCAAAATTGAGAAATGGGTTCCCCTTAATTCTGCAATTCCTGTCTTAGATTACCAGTTTCTTTTGTTTGCTTTGGAGCGATCAAGAAGACTTCCCTCATTTTCCCATCTGCAACAAACAAATGCCAATAAGGATCAAATGATTCAAATTAGAAAAGCTTCTTGCAACGTGAATTTGAATTCTGACTGATCCTTTTTTTTATTTTTTTTTATTTTGAATTACTTTGGTGGAGGATAGTTCCGAGGCAAGATCCTCCAGAAGACAGCGTAAACCCAATTTGAAGATTCAGTAGAATCAGAAGATGAACAAAGGCTTCTCAGTGTATGCTGCAATAGACAGTTGAGCATGGGAAGCCCACCTTCCATTCGAGAGAGAGAGAGAGAGATAAGATTGAAGCACAGACAAGAAGCCAACAACTGTGGGCTTAGTTTCAGGTCATGAGAGGGAAATAAAGGAGACTTGAACTTTGTATTCCGTAATTTTCAACGTTCTCCGTTATTATCATACAACTAGGTATGCTAATGTCGCAATTCGCTAAAGCAAAATAGCAGGTAAAGATTTACCGGTACTACTGATTCCAACGTCCACGTGGAAAATTCGTGTCCTCCTCCTGAATATTATAATGTTTTTTTTTCATTTTAAGGAATAAGATTCATTGATCCATTGATTCATGTTATACGTAAGCGTGTTCGTTAATAAGGAACCATAACCTTTTAATTCCCGCCAAAAGAAGGGATCATTAACTGTCATTGGGCGATGATTTGCTGCACTGCACATGTACCCTGCACTGAAATGCTTGTACCCAATTATAATACAGTAGAGTACAAGCATTTCAACACAAGATACAAGGTGCAACAAATAGTTTGGCTTCATGGACCAGACAAAATGCTCTCTTTTTCTAGTTTACAGTGTCTCCAATTTCTCTGAGTAATCCAAGGTTGATTGGTTCTCCGTTCTGCCACTTCCCACTTAAGAAACTGACTTACTAATTAAATCCTTTCTCTTAGTGTTAATTCCACTTACACTTCTCACATTTTTGGCAAATGTAGGTACACTCTTTTTATTTTTTGATATTCCACTTATATCCCTTAAGATTTGTATTATATTAAGACCACTTTTCTGTTAACTTTACATTTTATCAACTAATTATCATTTTTTTTTTAATTCATTGACTATATTATCCTTTTTTTTTTTGTTGTTGGAGACTATACTATCCTTGAACTAAAGTCAAATACTCTAAAATATATATATATATAATTTTAAATTATATTTGTATTACTTTATTAGTCTATTAAGAGGTAAAAAAAAATTCAAAGATAAACAAGAAAATAATAGGATAATTTTATCTTATAAAAATTAGTTTTCTCCTGTTTAAATATAATTTTAAAATAAAATTGAAAAGATAAATTAATTTGTCAACACAGTTAACCCCATGTTAATGACAGGGGATGTAAATGGAATATAAAAAAACATGTATAAACGTGAGGGAATGTAAGTGCAATAAACCCTTTTTTTCTTATTATTGCCTGATCCTCTCCTCCCTTTGGTCTGTTAGTTGCTAGGGCTTTACACCAAAAAAATAAAAAAATAAAAAATTGAGTAGCAAGGTACAGATGGATTGATGGGTGTGAGAGTATTCTATCACTGATCAATCTTAATAGAGTGATGATGAAATGTGGGTCCCAGATGCTCCAACTGTGTATAGCCTTGATTGCATAATCATAGACATCCAAACTAGAATAAAAAAAATTGTTGCAATAAATAGAAATTATGATTTGAATTGGGTGAACCAAGAGAACATTATCAACTCCAGCCTGTATCGTATAATATAATATTCCTTCAACTAAGCTAATGGCCGGTGTCTGCATTCCATTCAAATCATTGAAGGCTGGGAAGAGAGAGAGAGAGCAGGTAAAGTGAATGTGGTCCTCCACCAATCTCTCTTAAGTAAAAATATAAACGAGAGTGGCAAGAGCAGTGTCATAAATTTGGTGAAGCTTCTACCAAAAGGAAAGGCAAAAAAGAAAAAAAATGCTCGAAGAAACAACTTCACTGTATATTTACGATTGCATCGCCTTCATATGTGCTGTTGCATGGTTTATAATCAACCTTCAGCCTCCGGCATGAAACATTCGGAGACAGGTTTCATGGACGGAAAGTATATTGTTTGAAGCAAAAATGATAAAACGCAGACATGCTACGCATTTAGTTATTCCTCATGTCATCACTAAAAGATAAAATCAAATGGATGTGTAATGTGCATTGGCATACGCCCCAGCTAACATTTCACAATTTCATTAAGTTGCTAAAGGTGGCAAGGGGCTATATCTTCCGAGATTAGTCGGTACAACCAGGCATTTAGGCTAGCTTGGACAGGACAGGATATATAGATAGGCTCATACGATTGGGACGGGACTAATTTAAGAGCTGTTCAAATCATTGATCTCTCCCAGCCTGTATCACTGACTCTGTCTCATCAAGTGGTCCCACTCCACAATAATAAACCTGTGGTCCAATGTGTTAAGGGTGCTAGTTCCTCGTCATTCTGTCGTGGACAGTGTCTCTCACAGATATTTGAAGTCCCGACTGTTAATGGTTCAAAATGGTTTCACAAGGAAAACAAAGAAAGTATATCGATTGAAAACCACAAGGTAGGGCTAAGGCACCCCTAAAGCGGCGGCAAACAATATTGAAAGTACCCCATACCATAAGCAAACAACATCCTCACACTGCCACACACACCATTAATATTTCCCTCATCTAAAAGACATCCATGATCCCCCTCCCCACTACTCCTTCCCTCCCATTATGCCATTACCTTCTTCTTCTTCTTCTTCTTCTTCTTCTTCTTTATCAAAGGATAGTACAACTGTTCCGATCAACGCAATTTTCAAGGCTGCTAGTTAAATGCATTCAAGGCCCATTTGAGCATTGGGATGGCTCTTAAACATTATGCAAGAATTTGAAGAAAATCTTTTTTTGGAGTTGGTAGTTCATTCAAGCATATATAGAAATAATTTTATTTCGCATTTCAGCGCCAGCAGATAGATATATTGGTTTTGTGTAATGCTGAAAAGGAAGAAACTAAAAAACAAAGCAGGGAGGACTGGAGGAAGAAAAAAAATGCAAATATGAAAAAAACCCTCCCCAACAACCACTAAAGATAGAAGTTCACCAAGGAAGCAAAGAAGTTTGCCCAGATTAATTCCAGAAATTTCTCACATAGGTGGAAACCAGATTTTTCAGGCATTTTTGCTTCTAGAAATACTCAGAAAGCTCCTGCTTTGAGAAGAAACAGGAGTGCATAAACACTGTCTACTGTCTACTAAAGCTTACTTATGCTATCAACTATTTGGTTTTCTCACTTTCCAAAAAAAACCTTACATGAAGTGTCAATCTCTAGGAAAGCTTGTTTCATCGGTTGATACCTCCTTCTTTCCAGTGTACCGCTGAAAAGAGATGAGATGATTTCAATCTCAAGATTGATATGAAAATTACAATAATAAATAATGGGGTGAAAAAAGATGAGAAGCGTGAAAGCCGAGTGATCTTTGAAAATACCTGTTTGCCTAGGGAGAAGGGAACATATTTGTATTTAATCATGTGCAGTATCTGTCTCTTCATCGTCAGAAAGAACAGCACAAACCAGTAGAAGAAGAGAATTGGCCAAAATACTGGCACATCAAATACGCTGAAGAATGTCATTGAAAAAGCAATACAAAAGGCTTTTGTGATGGAATACCTGCCAGAAAGAGAAACAAAAGGATTCTCAATCCATCTAACCAGTCTAAAAACATGTATTGAAGTGCTACTAACATGATGTGTAATTACAACATTCAAGAAGGAGAACACTAGGAACCACATCTTTCTTTATTATACAAGGACCAATCAAATCAAGCATTAGAATATCTCTGTATGTACCATTAAGAAAATATAACTGTCTAGTAACTGGGTTAATAAAGTTAAAATGACAACATTGCACTAAGAGTACTCATAAAATGCTTGTAGTTGGAACAAGAGGAAAGCACTTCACTGTAATGCCTAATTCTGCAAGGCAGCTAAACTATAAATCTATCATGACTACTAGTTCATGCTTATATTATGCTTCTCAATTACATAGCAATCTAAGAGCTCTTAACAGATTATACAAAGGACATTTACATGGATTATCCAATCAAACCTTGATTAACCCAACTCAAATTAAAAGCACCTAGAAAATAGATACAACTTATCAATTTAGATAAAGTTTTAAGCCAGATCTAATGGGATGAGATCAGCCCATAAATGGGACCTCAATGTTTTGTGCAAAGATAAAAATTAACCATCATTTCTTTATTTACACACAATTGTAACACTTTTGATGGGGAAATAGCTACATATCTACTTACCGCTTCTACCAGGTCCAAAATGGCGAAACGGCAAAAACTAAGGACTTGAGGTTATGAACCAGACTAGACTGCAAGTAGACATGTCTAGCCTCATCACACCCCCACCCCCCCAGTCTAGGTGAACAGTGGCAAGAAAACTGACAATGTGACGAAACAGTTTTTTTCCCCCATTTAAAGGTACAATGGGCTTAGGCATATAAGAATTATATAAATTCAGAAAAAGAAGTTTGGGAGGTGATCAAGGCTTTGGATGGGGACAAGGCACCTGGTCCTGACGGTTTTTCCTTGAAATTTTACAAGAAATGCTGGAACGTCATTAAACTAGACCTGATGAAGGCTATCGGGAAGTTCTATGAGCATTGTTCATTTGAGAAGAGCGCTAATGCTAATCCCTGAGAAGAGGCTATCGGGAAGTTCTATGAGCATTGTTCATTTGAGAAGAGCGCTAATGCTAATCCCTGAGAAGGAAGGGCAGTAGACATTAAGGACTTCAGGCCCATCAGTTTGATTGGCAGTTTCTACAAGATTATTGCCAAATCACTTGCCAACAGGTGAAGACAAGTACTACCTAATATCATTTCTCAAGAACAAAGTGCATTCTTAGGAGGCCGCCAAATTTTAGATGGGATTATCATTGCTAATGAAGTGGTAACCTTCTCAAAAGGGGGGGTGAGGATTGGGCGTTGTGTAAACTAGACATGAAGAAAGCGTACGATCATGTAAACTGGGACTTTTTGATGTACATGCTAGGGAGGATAGGTTTTGGGGTGAAGTGGAAGAGGTGGATAAAGGTATGTGTAACGATGGCATCATTTTCGGTTCTGATCAATGGGGTTGCAGCAGGCTTTTTTCGTTCTTTGAGGGGTTTGAGACAAGGATATCCGTTATCTCCCTTCTTGTTCTTAGTGGTGGTGGAAGCATTTAGTAGGCTAATCAAAAATGCTGAATGGGAGGATCTTTTCTCAGGTGTCAAAATCGGTAATGAGGGACCAATCATTTCTCATTTACAGTTTGCAGATGATACACTAATCTTTTGCAAGGCAAACCTAAGACAACTACTGGTGCTTAGGTGCATTTGTGTTTGTTTTGAAGCAGTCTCTGGACTTCGGATTAACTTGAGCAAGAGTGAATTGATAGGGATTTGGGAGGTGCCTAATTTGGATCAGCTTAGATCCATCTTGGGGTGTAAGGAGGGACACCTCCCAACCACTTATCTTGGGCTACCTCTTGGTGCAACTCATAAATCCACAGCTGTCTGAAGGAGAATTCAAGAAAGATGTGAGAAAAAAATTAGCTTCTTGGAAGCCGAGATATCTATCTAAAGGTGGGGAGTTGGTTTTAATCAAGAGCTCGCTATCCAACTTACCTTTTATCCATTTTCGAGATTCCGGTGTCGGTGGCGAATAGAATTGAAAAACTCCAACAGGATTTTCTTTGGAGTGGCATGGGTGATGAATTTAAATACCATTTACTCAAATGGCGATAGGTGTGCAAATTGAAAGGATACGGAAGTTTGGGGCCTAGGAGATTAAGGAAATTCAATGAGGCACTATTGGGGAAGTGATTGTAGAGATTTGGGGTGGAAAGAGGTACTCTGTAGAGAAGGGTGACTGAGGCCAAATATGGAAGTGATTCTGGAGATTGGGCAACTCAACCCATTCGATGTTCTTTTGGAGTTGGGATTTGGAAAGCTATAACTAGGTTATCTGACAAATTTGAATCCAGTATGAGGTTTGTGGTGGGAGAGGGTGATAGGGTTTGATTTTGGGTTGATCACAAGTTTGGGAATGGGGTACTCTGCAGTTCAGATTTTTCAGACTAGTGCAAAATCAAGTTGCTTCAATTGCTGATGTGTCTATTAGCGATCATCATGGTAGAGGTTGGAACATGAACTTCAGAGGACCCCTCTTTGATAGGGAATTGGAATCAGTAGCTCTTTTGTTGTCAATCCTTCAAGGTTTTGAATTCAGGGAGAGGACTGACTCGAGGAGATGGATTTGGGATCACAGAGGGGAATTATCTGTTAGGTCTTGGTATGCATCACTATCGGCTGTGGGGGGTAGGTTTGAAGGGGAGAAAGCACTGTGGAAAACTCTGGTTCCCTCCAAAGTAGAGTTTTTCATGTGGTTGGCTGTTAAAGGAAAACTCTTAACTCTTGACAACTTAATTTCTAGGGGATGATCAATCCCTAACAGATGCTGTTTGTGCTGTTCTGAGGCGGGAAGTACTCCTCACGTATTATTGCATTGCAGCTCGGCTTTCAAGGTGTCTGGATTCATTTTGCGCAGGCTCAAGGAGTTTTGGGTTATGCCTAAAGAGGTTAATGTTTTTCTTAGCTGCTGGATATGGTTAAAGGGAGGTTCTAAACGAGCTATTCTGAGAACATGTGTCCAGCAGTGATTTGTTGGACCCTTTGGAAAGGCAGAAATAGCCGAATTTTTTAGGGAAAGGAGAAGGATGCTGAAGCTGTCATTGATCAGGTCATTGCCATCTTGTATTCTTAGGCTAGTTCTCTTCAAGAATTCAAACATATTCAGTACTACCAGTTTAAGGGGGATTGGGATTTTATGTAAATATTATGTTTGGATTTTCTTTGGATGTCTGCTTTCTAGGATAAGGAGGCTTCTTTCTGGGTTCAGTTGGTGTATCCTCTTGGTGTACAAAGTGCATATTGGGGGGGGGGATCTTTCTGTAGTTGGCTATAGCCTGATAGTTTCTCTTATATTATATAATTATAGTAATAAAATAATTTTACTGATCAATATATATATATTTATGTACAACCATTAGCATCCTTTTCTAAGATTAAAAAGGACCAGGGCAATCTAGAGGATACAAGATAAAATCAATATTAATTTCCAGAAAAGGAAATATCAGTAACAACTCTACAAAAAGTGGAGAGGAGATCAGCAATTTTATTAGGATCTCCAAAGCACATTAATGTCCCACAACTCACCCAAACTACTAATGTGTGAAAGCAATCAGAAACAAAAATGTATAAAACAGCCATGATAAATGAAAAATCAACGTTATAAGGTATCATAAACACATTGAACCTGAGCATGGCACAGCAGATAACAGTGTCTGTGAACCTAATAAATACATCCCAAACAATACAAATTGGACAACCCAACATCTTAATATCCAATCAACCAAAAGGATGGAATCTAAACTACCAACTCTCCATCTTCAAGTAAATTATATTTGTAATAACCCTTACAGCCACTCCCTGGAATAGCACAGCTATGTCCCAGGCCAGTTGAATACTTCTTACCACCATTCTTTCCTCAATGATATCATATTCCTTTTCTAGCAGTTCAAGTTCATTTCTTGACTAAGATCACGCACAAGCACACACACAGAAAATGTCCCACAAATTAAATGGTCCAGATTAATGAGAGAGGTGTCCACATACTATCTAACAGTAAAGTGAACATCCAGAACCGTACAACCCCCAGGCCTTAGTCCAAAGTCCCAGCAGATGTCCTATATTTTCAAATAGGTCTAATCTCAATCTAATAAACATGAGAACATAGCAACCAGTTTCTGGAGGAGAAACTTCCATAAAACTTGACACGGGTCTGAAGACTCCTAAGACGTATGGCCAGCCATCTTAAGCCACAATACAAACAAAATAAATTAGATAGATCTTCACAAGCAGATCAGCAAAACAATACAAGTTAGAAGCCAAATAATTGATCCTGTAGCATAAAATTCTGATAAAACTGCAACAAGTCATGACATAATTGCATAACAAGTTTCTCCCAAAATAGGTAAAACTATCCCGTCACACCATATATAGAACAGCTTCACCAAGCAATGAATCATGACATAATTGCATAACAAGTTTCTCCCAAAATGTTGAGGTAAAACTATCCCCTGTCACACCTTACATAGAACAGCTTCACCAAGCAATTGCACCCCAATTATACATTTGAAGAATAAACTATTGCACTAATACATTCTACTGTATTCATAGAGCCTCACCTGGTCTTACCTTTTATAGGCTTCTTTTGTCTTATTACTTTACACAGAAAATGGCAGAAATGTGATAAAAATTGCAGAAGAAAGCAGATATGTGCTAAAAATTGCTTTGCAACCTTCTCCAAATCAAACTATACATATGGAAAAAATAAGTACCGAACAACAACTTGTTGATAAACTACCAAACTTTCCAATCCATCAAACTCAATCCTTGAGAGATATAGGCATTAAAAATAATGATGTCTTCTTCAGTGATTGACCAAAACCTGAAATGAACCAATCACCTGAGTCGAACTATCAAGGTACACAATCAATTTATCATGGGTACAAATCTAAGACCGACAGAATCAACATCATTCTGGTGTTAATCTCTAAACTGAGAAAAAAAGGCCTTGTAGGAAGAGTAAGTTCAATTTATTATATTCTAAAAGGTTCCACATTATTGAATTAAGACATAAAAAGATTTTGATAAAATAAAGTCATTAAAATCGGGGTGGAGACACAGGTAACTTGAATCAGATGGTGAAATGGTTGGGTTGTAAAATCGGCTCACTACCAACAGAGTATTAGGTTCACCTTTGGGGGCTACCTATAAGGCATGCAGTGTATGGAATAAAGTGATAAAAAGATCCGAAAGGATGTTGGCATTGTGGAAAGCTAGGTATTTGTCAAAAGGGGGCAGATTAGTCCTTATTAAGAGCTCCTTGGAAAATCTACCAACACATTACATGTCTATGCTCAAGATTCCGACTTAAGTGGAAAGAAGGTTAGAGAAACTACAAAGGGACTTCTTGTGGACAGGTTGGAAGCTAATTTGGTACGCGGGGATTCCATCGAAGGTGTCTTTCTTTTTATGGGTTGCTGTGCTTAACAAAATCCTCACCTACGATAACCTCAAAAGGAGAGGGTTGTCCATGCTTCAAGGTGCTGTCTTTGTAAGAAGGATGAAGTGTCTATCTCACATTTGCTTCTTTTTTTTTTTTTTTTACAAGTCATGAATATATAAAAAGAGAGGGAGAATGTACAACAGCCACTATAGAAAAGACTTCTACCAATGGCACCAAAACAGAAAAAAGGACTAGGAGTCCGAAAAAAGAAAAGGAAAAAGGAAGCACACCACAAGAGTGCCCGCACACAACCCAAAAACTAAAGTCAAGACATGAGTAGAACCAAATCACCAGAGACCATAGAGACCCTACTAGCACCTCTCCTCGCCAGGTCAGCTACCAACTGATCAGACCCTAGATGACTTAAAAAATGAAAATTTACGCCCTATAACCAGAGACGAAGCCAAACGAACCAAATGAGTGACCCTCCAGCTACAAGAATCGGGTCTCTCCATCCAATCGATAATAAGGGGAGTAC
>JAUPMG010003910.1:0-16007 GCA_031762675.1 Pachysandra terminalis | reverse complement strand
CAACCTGAATGAGATTCAACGCATCGACATTCGTTTTCAAGACAACATAATGATCGGAGGCCAGGTATACCTGACGGAAGTTAAAGTTTCCATCTTCGATGTTGGGCCGGAAAACGATGCCGGGAAACTCGGTGTCCATCGAGATGAAAGGGTACCGATCGATCAGGTCTCGGATCAGCTCAAATTCCGACTGCAGATTCTCAGACCACACTTCTCGTATCACAATTGATTTTTTATTTAGATCCACATCATCACAGGCCATGATTGTCGTCTACAAATCCACCTCAGATCACTGAGTCTCGATCTAACGAACGGGAATGCGTGTTCGAGGAAATTTTGACGGAGAAAAGAAGATCTGATTAATCTTTGGTGGTGTTCTCGAGGTTTGAGATAAAAGGATGGAGTTCCCGTCTTTTTTTTTTTTTTCTTTTATAAAAGCCAAGGGTGCAATGATGGCCGGTGGGGGTTAGAGTTTTGTCGTTGCTTAGAAGGAGAGGAAGAGAACGTGGTCACCTATCGTTTTGAGCGTTATTATAACTAATAATGAAGGAAATCGATGTGGGTCTTACATGCCTGCAATTTTTGACTCGAAAATCGAGAAAATGAGCCAAAGTCATTGAGCACCGCACTTTAACAGCTTAGATGTCGTCGGCGGCTAATACGAGTCGCTATGAAGGTGAAAACCGTGTGCAAATCAAATAATATTTAATAATAATAAATAATTATAATCTCTTTCTTTTATTTTTTTTGTTTTTTCTTGTAAAGTGTTTTTTTTTTTTGTTTCAATATCTCGAGGCTTTCGCTCGGAACTAGTCCTCTTAGGCACGGTCGGGGGCCAATGCGGACACTTCTCTCAAAAAAGTTTGCGGACATTTCTCTCAAAAAAGTTTGCTGAATCCACAAGGGTTCGAATCCGAGACTTCTGGTTGCATCCCCATGTCAAGTGTTGTGACATAGATCTCTTTATCTCTTAATAATGTAAATTATTTGTTTACATATTATAAGATTGCTTTGCTTTTATCTCAGTTAGTTGGATCTTAAAAATAACTAATATATGATTAATTTTTATATATTTTAATAAAAATATTTTTTTATTAATAATTTAAATAAATTAAAAAAAAAACTATATTAGTTATTTTAACATGCAACTAACAAGACAATAGCATTGATGATCCCACGATCTAATTATTTTCGTTGGACATGCGACATGATCTTAACGCACGATTGTTCGTTTATAAGAATTTTTTTTTCTTTTTGGGTAAACATGTTTGTTTATAAGATATACTTGTACGCCATACATCATTCAAAGCGGTTTACCTTTCCCCCACAACTTTACATGTGTGAACTCCAAACGATCTCCACACTCTGATTGGGCCATGTCAGTTGTACTGATGATCTTTTGACTTGATCAAGGATCTCCAACGTCCTTGTTCAGATTAAGAGTTAACTTGTTCAGTAAGTAAACTCTTCAAAGGATGGGATAGACATTGTAGACCTGACAGGGGCTAGCCACCATGAGATGGTCAATTCGTTAAGGACTTGTCACCCTCAAAAGACTAAGGGTTAGTCACCCTCACAAGACCAAGGGTTTTGTCCCTTCGAAGAAAAAAGATATATGCCTATCACCCTTAATAGAATTTTACCTTACCGACTTTGAAGGAATCCTTATTGGAGAGCCTGTGAAGATATGTTTCCTTTCTCATCCTCAAGAAACACCTTCGACTGATATCTGCAGACCTTGTGGGACTCCTTATTGCACTTTAATTAAGAGCATTTTGAAGAAAACACATGTACATCTGATCTCACTGAGTTCAATTCAAGAACACTCGAATTGGTTGCTTAACCTAGAACCTTGAGGAATTCTATGATGACTCTTCCTTTTAGGGAACATTGATCATGAAAACAAATTGCCTACAGAGAAACTTAAATCTAAGGTCTCTATATGGATAATTCAATAATGTATTAGTCACCCTTGTGATGTATGCAGTTACTTTGACTTCCATCAAAGGAATATCGATTAACATAGCAAAAGGGTTTCCTCGAAGGTGAACGAAGGCTTGAAGAGTATTTATGTGGAATTCGAATGACTCCTCTATTTAAAGACGATTGCAATAAATCCTTAAATAGTCGCATGATAAAACCTCAGTAACTTATATATATTATATATCTTATATAAGGGGATATTACCTTATCAGGACTGGTAGGGATAAGAATGAATACGCTTTTTTGGATATATATGCATGTTACGCGTGTCATATGATCCGTGATTTCTTGGATCTCAAGACAACCCATCACAGAGCAAGTTCACTCAGTCAAGTGAATCACCACAATTTTCTTCTAGAAATAACTTGTGCGCATTGATTACGCGTAGACTTTGGATGTGCATTGCTGCATGGGAATATTTTCAATCATCTCTCTGGACATGTATCTGATTGACACCTGTCCTGGTTAAGAGAGGATATTTTGGATTTTTTTTCTATAAATAGCAAAGCATGCCCTCGAATCTGATTCATTCATCCTTTGGGAGAATAGTGAATAGACCCAATCTTCTCTGAATGTATAATACATGAAAGAGACAAAAAGTGATAACTTATCTGATCATTTCAGAGACTTATAAGAGGTACTTCGAGTCCCTCGAACACTAAGGTTCTTTCCTATGTGGTGTGCATTCTTGTTGGCATACCTGACATCTCGATCTCCTCTCTTTGTCTTATCTATAGGTCACGTTTTGAGAAGAAACACTCTTAATAGAACGGTTGCACGACAATTTAGGCTATCTTCAGACAGACTTCTGGACTTTATCTCTGTTGATGTATTTGTATTGGTGAATTCTTGTTTTATCAATCAAAGCATTCGAATTCCTATCTGTTACAAATTCTGCATCACCATTAGTTGGCGACTCTGATAGGGAGTCTATAGCCGTTTCTTTCAAAATATTTTTGTGTTTTAGTTATCAATCCCTTGGTTCTTTTCAATGGATCCATCCACTTCAAATGTTGCTCCTACTGTGGAAGAAATTCCTGAGCAACACCATCTAGAAGAACTTATATCTACACCAGTTGCTAATCCTTTAGCAGCTGCGAGACCTATCATTACAACTATTCCAACCACACAAGATCAGTTAATTGCTCTCCTAGCCAAGTTTGGTGTAGATATTTTTTATGAAACTATTCCCAGAGTATCTCTTATAGTTGATTCTCCTTCAACCATACCAGCAATACCTCATGCTTCCAAAACCGACTTTGTCACTATCACTAACGTTGAAGTTCTGCTTCACAAATCCCATACAATGGATACAGATTGGATTAAGAGTGATTTTTGTCCTCCATACTCTGAGGACCTTCTCAACAAACTGTATCCAAAGGAATACAACTCCCCCATCTTTCCTCAGTTTACTGAAAAAATTGGGAATGTCAGAGAACATGTAAGTCGTTTCATTGAAGCTTTGGGAGATTATATTGGAAAAAGGGAATTTCGCTTGTGCAAATTCTCTAAATCACTTTCTGAAAGGGCATATAGTTGGTATTGCCGATTGGAACCCAGGTTAGTTTAGACCTATGAAGAGATGGTTGCTTTGTTCCACCAAGATTTCTTCATTACGGAGGCAAACCTCACTATCATTGATCTCAGTTGCGAAAGACAAACCCAGTGAGGAACTGGTAGCCTATGTTAAGCGATTAAGAGACTTGGAGATTACTTGCACTGAGATAGGGCCTGAAGAGAAATTTTTCCAGATCTGTGTCAATGGTATGCTGCTCACATACCGAGTACACCTGAAAAATCTAAACATTGACAGCTTCACCAAGCTATTTGAAGCAACCAAGAGAACGAGTGCTTCTATTCCTTCTACTGAGAATAAGGGAGATAAGGAGCGAGTTCTTACTGTGACTACTAATAAGCCTGATAAGTCCTCTTCAAACAAGGGTAGGACCAACAACAAGGGGAAACAGACACCACCTCCTAAGGTAACCTGTTCCCCAGCTTAGTTGGATGCCTTGCTTGATGAATGGATCAAGGATGATCATATTTCCCTTCCTTCTCTTGAAAAGGAGCCTTCGGTGGCAGATAAGAAGTCTTCCAAGTATTGCAGATTTCATCGTAATACCAGACATACTACCTTTGCTTGTTATGCCGTGTGAAAGATATTCCATGTCAGATTAGCTGCAGGAGATATTGATCTCACAAATGCAACTGTACACATTGATCCCCTCCCACAACACAAGGGAAAAGGGAAAGAAGTAGTACAAATGTTTGCCACTCCCATGGATATTGAGAGTGACCTGAATGCTAAGCTGAATACAACCACAGAGTTTCAACTATTCTTTGAAGACATGCAATTCAGTCCCGAAATGTGCAATGATGCCACTCGAGCATTGTTGTCCCTCATTGAGAAACATCACTACGAATGCTATAGTGCTGATGCTGCTATCCATTATACTCATAGACTCCACTAGACTACCATATCTTTCATAGAAGAGGACATGATGGCTCCTTATGAGGACCATAACAGGCGTTTGTATTTAAATGCTATACTTCAGGATGTTGACATTTAGAGGGCCCTTGTTGATAATGGATCTTCAGTCAAACTTCTACCTCTTCGTATACTGGAGGCAATTGGAATCTCGAAGGACAGGATCGTTCCTGGGACAACCCAAATTCTGGGCTTTGACACTCAATGGCAATAGACTCTGGGGTATATCACCTTCGAAATCAAGCCTTCAAATTTCCTACGTTATGTCATGTCATTGATGATAAGGCTGCATTTCATATATTATTGGGAAGACCTTGGATTCATTGTGCCAAGGAAATTCCCTCTTGTTATCATCAATGCCTGAAGGGCATTTGGAATTGAAAGATAGTCTAGGTAGTGGTTGATCCCTACCCTTTTGATGAGTCTGAAACCTACTTTGCTGAGGCTGCTCATTATGATGTCTTTGCCCCTAAGGGCGAATGCCGGGTTGCTAGACCGAAGGGGAAGCCACTCCCTCCACGTGTCTCTTTTGCTTCTACTCCTAGTCCACGTGTCTCTTACAACGACAAGAGATCCTTGAGGGCAAGATGCATTTGAGTAGACCTTCTGATGGGAGGCTTGTATATAGATTATAACAATTATAGGGGACTCCAAGCGCTGATACATCACATCATCCCCCTGAAGCATTGTTGACAGAGGCTTCACAATCCGGACTTGAAGAAGCTCCAAAACACCTACAGGATAGTGTTAAAGTTGGACATGAAATGTTCTCATTTTAGAGATCTGAATAAATGTCCTCTTGGAAATTTCTACTATACGGTCACTCCCTTCGAACTTGAGAATACTGGTGCTACTTATCAAAGGGCTATGACTGCTATTTTCCATGATATGATCCATAAGGAGGTTGAAGACTATGTGGATGACTTGGTTATTAAATCAAAAAAGTGGCAAGATCATTTAACTATCTTAAAGAAAGTATTTTAGAGGTATCGAATGTACAAGCTCAAAATGAATCCAACTAAATGCGCCTTCAAAGTTTCATCTGGGAAATTCCTTGGATTCATTGTTCACAGACATGGCATCGGCCTCGATCCTACGAAGGCTAAATAAGTTAGTGAAATGAGTTCTCCTTAAACTCAAATGGAGCTAAAATCATTTCTTGGACGAGTTTCTTATATACGAAGGTACATTCCTGATCTTCAAGCTCATATTGCTCCTCACATTCCTTTTTTAAAGAAAGACACACCTTTTCTATGGACTGAAGAGCATCAACAAGAATTTGAAGGGCAAGCAAGTTCTTGCCCATCCTCACACTATGATAGCTCCAATCTAAGGGAAACCTCTCCAAATGTATCTTTCCATCACAAACCAAGCTATAGGTGGTTTACTTGTCCAAGAAGATGAACAAGAAATTGGAAGACCCGTTTATTACATCAGCAGATTTCTACAAGGAGTTGAAACCAAATACTCAAGCGTAGATAAGTCATGTTTGGCCCTTGTAAACATGGTGAATAAGTTGAAGCATTATCTACATTCAGATTCTATTCACCTAGTCACTCGAGGAGATCTAATGAAGTATTTGTTATCTCATCCTATCCTTTTTGGAAGACACATTAAGTGGCTGTTACAGTTAGCCCAATTTGAGATTATTTGTGAGACACCTCGAGCTATCAAAGGACAAGTTGTAGCTGACCTTCTAGCAGCTTTCCCCACTTACAGAGAACAAGATGACTTTGAGAATGAAGTATCTGTGACTTCTGAGGAAGATGGCAGATGAAATTCGATGGATCATCTAAACTCACAAGGTGGTAGAGCTGGGATCGAATTGATTTGACCGAATGGTCAACGGTTTCCTTTTTCCTTCAAGCTCGACTTTTCTTGCACAAATAACATAGTAGAATACGAAGTCCTGCTCATTGGCCTTACATTTTCTCACCAAATGAAGATTCAAAGGATTAAGATATTTGGTGATTCTAGTATGATCTTTTCTTAAGTAAATGAGGAATTCGCAGTTAAAGAACTTGATTTAGCACCTTAAAGAATAACAGTACAAGCTCTCCTTCATAGATTCTCAAAGTTATTCTTTGACCCATTGTCACGACCCGAATTCTAAAGCATGACTCACACGCACGTGAGCATAACTCTAGGATTCCAAGCTTGACTCTCACCCCCTTCTCCAAACACAAGACCCAAGGGGGTGGCAACTCTAAACATAAAGCAATAGAACAATACTGAAATTAGAGAATAACAACGGAAGCAAAATAAGCATAATGATGTTTAAAACAATATGAGGTTAAAAAATACATCATTAATATCCATAAGTACAAAGAGGCTGAATACATAGCCTAAATAAAAGAGTATAACTACTCTGGCCAAAATACACAGAACCCAAAATAGCATACACGCAGAAGAAATCCAAGTCTTCTCGTCACCATCTCCACATCATCCAGGTATCCGCCACAACATCACTAACTATGACACCTAAAATGTTGGAGCCAGAAAGGCCTAAGCTACGCCCTCAGTAAGTACAATGTACTATCTAAGAGTCACACACTCAAATACATATCCATGAATGCATGCCATGCCATGAATAGATGTTGCGGTTTGTTCATTATATGCAATGACGTGAACAGATAATCTACTAGCCAAACATGATGACCATTTACAAACACGTGAATGCAATGAATGAGATTGGGCATTGTGGTGTTGGATGTCCACATGATCCCACTACACCAACATGCATCGCTATCGTGGAGTACATGAACTACACCGAGTTAAGGCCGTCAGTGGATCTTGTGTGTACAACACAGTCACAGGGAGTTGCAACTCTTGGAGGGAACTACATCCTCCACCTGGATTGGGAACCTCTTAACCTCTATCACGAGGGCAGTTCTGAGGGTATCATCTTCATGAACCTCCCTCCATGGCACATCCCAGACTCCACACATGCCAATCTGATTTCCCTCTATATATACAATACCATATATAGTTGTCCTCGTGCTCTTGGGGTAGCTAATCCCTCACCCATAAATCAATCTTTGATTTATACATATATAGTCCCTCATTGGGACACCATAGATCTTGTCTCTGATTTGACACTCACCTCGGAGTCCAAGTATCCTTGTCCATTAGTCCTTCATAAAGGAGCCAAGGTCAGTCCATGGTCTGGGTCACACACATGACCCACAATGCATGCATGTCCTTTTAATGCATGGAATATTACATTCAACTACATGATATGCAGAAGTATAATCATGGTTGCATAACATAATCCAATTCATCCATAGGATCATTCACATCTATACGTAAGCATGAACTGGGTAAATAAATAAACAGTTAATGCATTTACACAGTCCATAACATATTCACCACAACCAATCATCATACCCTAAGTCACGGTATAAGTTACTATCCACATCTACTATGGGTCATGTATAGGTGAAATGCTCACATTTGAATCTATCCAATTTGTACAACATTTCACTATCTAGGTCCTCAAGATGCATACAAGTATCAGTCAAGGTACCAAAGTAAAGATAATCAATATTAAAGATTCATGCTTCAATCATGTTATAATGATAAACAATCATCACATAATTTATAGGTAACATCATCAAAAGTCTGGATACCAAAACCTCCCCTTAAGTCCCTCTCATTCTGCCTCAAACACTCCTGTTGGCGGGTGTCATCGGTGGGTCGACGGGTTCACCGACCAAGTTCAAAAATCAAAGAAAATACTCCTCGGCGGGTTCCGTTGGTGGACCGACGTACCCACCAACAGGGTCCAAAATTACTTTATCGGTGAGTCCGTCGGCGGACCGACGTACCCATCGACGCCTGTCAACGAGTATCGTTGGTTCTGCCGACGACTTACCGACCCTCAAAGGTAAAATTTACATCTTCATCGGTGGGTCCCGTCGATGCCACCGACGGATCCACCGACGCCCGTCGGCAAGTGTCTTCAGCGAACTGACCACCCAACGACCGCAAGCAACCAAATTTACATACTCCCTGTCGGCGAGTCCATCGTTGGCCGATCCATCCACCGACAGGGCCACTCTGCACCTCACTTCGTTGGCGAGTCCGTCGGTTCCACCGACGACCCACCGGCAAGGTACTCAAGGGCAAACGCGTCGGTAGGTGTCCTCAGTACATAAATTTCACCAACCGACAGCCATCGACGAGTTCGTCGGCGGACCGATGGACTCGCCGACAGCCGCGATTTCTAGGTTTTTCACCCAGTTTTCGCACAACTGTCAATTCTAATCAAATCTTCCACCTGGGTTCGTGTTTTCTAGGCAAGATAGGTCTAGAAATGGTGAATGAACATTACCAAACATTCAAATGAATAAATCTATCATAATGAAACATTCAAACCAAGAATCAATCAAATATCATTCAATCATCTCATTTTAGCGCCCAAAAATATGGAGTTTATTCTCAATCTAATCATAGATTCAACAAAATAGCAAATGAATCATACACCAACATTCACATGAGCATGAATCATCACACAAATCACATGTTTCCTTCATGGGAAGCATTCAAACATGGAATCCTACAAGTACACGATGTACTTACCTCAGGCCAAGAACGAAACCCTAGTTTGTGGGCATCAAATCTTTAGGCTGAACCTCTTCTTCTTCCTCCTATAGCTCTCCTTGGTCTTCCACTTCTCTTCCCTTCTTCTCAACACATCAAACAGAAGGGAAATGAATCCTAGGGTCCTTTAACCCTAGCCCTTAGATTCTAGGTTTCTTTAAAGTGATAAAATCTTCACCCTTAGATTGATTTTTAAGTGAAGATGATAATGTGTGTGCTCATGTATGAGTGCCCATGTGTGCTAACCAATGAAAACTAGTTTTTATCAATTTTCTCCAAAATCCCCAATTTATCAAATCTCATCTCAAAATTTTTAAAATCACACTTTTGGCCCAAATTCGTTTATTTACAATTTCATGTCATTATACTCATGCAATGAGAAGTAACAACAAGCACGCTGATGCATTATCCAACCTGGGAAGTAGACTTCATATGGATCTAGATACAACTACATTAGAAGTCGTTCGAAAGTCTACTCCTTCTACTCAGATTCCTCGGAGTGATGAAGAACATATCTCGGAGACAGACTAGAAGTATCAGATTTATCAAGACCAACCTCTTATATCATACTTCTATTACTGCCCTTAAGATTTTGATGAATTTTTCCACGCTAGGTAAGGTTCTCTATTATAAAGGGGTTAACGGAGCTCTGTTTAGATGTCTTGGACTGGAGAAAGCTACAAAAAAAATTTAGGCTATGCGTCAAGAAACTTATGGTCTTATAGACTCGATCCCATCTATACTGGAGACTTTAGAGGTCCGGTATTTACTGGCCTTCGATGGGATTTGACGCTGCAAAATTGTAACTATCTTGCGTAAAGTGTCAAGAACCACCTGATGTAGCAGAGGCATTCCCTATCCATGTTAAAACTAACTGGAGGGAACCCTACATCAAGTACCTTCGAGATGGAATCCTACCTTAAGATCATTTTGAAGCACTTTTGCTTAAGAGAAATGCTGTGAGATTCTACATGGAGTAAGGAGAATTATATAGAAGAAGCTTTAGTGACCTCTACGATGTTTAGGTAATCATGAGATTACCATTGTCCTTCGAGAAGTTCATGGTGGAATCTGTGGAGCCCACCAAGGAAAAAGAAAGATGCACAAACACTTGCAAGATCTAGGCTATTATTGGCCTATGATGGAAGCTTATACAGCTAATTTTGTAAAGAAATGTGTTGATGCCAAGTATAGGACAATGTCCCTCGAAAAGCCTCTCATGAGATGCAATCAATCGTTGCTCCCTGACCCTTTCACATTCGGGGTATGGATTTGATTGATCCTATCAATCCTAATAGTAGAAGGGGACACACTTGGATTTTGGTAGCTACAGAATACCTCACAAAGTGGATTGAAGCTGTTCCACTTCGAAGAGTCGATAGAGCATATGTGGCTCAATTTATCAAAGACAACATCATCACTGGATTTGGTGTCCCTCGAATGATTATTTCAGACAATGGGATTTCCTTCCTTAACAGACCAATTCTAAAGCTGACATCCTTTCATATAATTGATCATGTCAGGTCTACTCCCTATTATCCTCAAGAGAATGCTCAAACTAAAGCATCTAATAAGAATTTGATCGAAATTCTAAGTAAATTGATCTATGATCAACCTTCACGGTGGAACAAATTCCTACCTCAAGTCCTATAGGCATATCAAGTGAACAAGCACATAGCTACCAATACTACACCTTGTTCTCTTGTATATGGATCAGAAGTTGTCCTACTAGTTGAACTACAAGTGGCTTCAGCAAGGATCCTATATGCGAGTGAACTTAATTGGAGTTTTCAGGACTTCGTTGTTGTACGCACTCAAGAGTTAGAAAATCTAGATTAAAGAAGGCAAAAGGCCTTGGAATGTAATCTCCACTATCATCAGATTGTAACTTGGGCCTACAACAAGCTGGCTAAACCCCAAAGTTTCCAAGTTGGTGAACTAGTCCTTCCAACAACATTTCATGAAAGAAGCTATACTATCAAGCCCAAGTTTGCTCCTTAGTGGGAAGGACCGTTCGAAGTAATATTTGCCCAACCATCAGGCAATTGCAAGATTTTATCATTCAAAGAAAATGCAAGTGAAGAAACTATAAATATAAAATGGTTGAGAAAATATTTTTATTGAATATATACATTTCCTTTACAAAATTCTTTGTCACACCCCGGATCCTGTGGCACGAATCCCTATGCGAGTGAAACGGATCACGAGGTGAGAGCAATCACAACATAACAAAGAAAAATAGAAATTAAATAACTACTCTTATTAGACCACTAGAGTGATGAAGCGAAAAATATAAATTAAATCAAATCCATGGCTTTAGAAGAGCCGTAACCACAACATAACAAAGAAACCAATAAAGGACTCAATCCTATTACATCCAATTTATCCATGGTACACATAATCATAAAGTACTAAAACTGAAGTAAATCACACGGTAGCGTCTAGCTGCTACTCATCCTCATCCCACTTCAATCTGCAACATAAAAAGTTGCTTGAGCTTGGAATACCCAGTAAGGACCATAACTGTCATACATCCTCGTGGAATACCATTAGTCCAAAACCAAACACAATTTATATCATGATAACGGTAATAGATAGAGAAATACGTTAGTAACTCCACTTCATTAATCATGTCATAGCATCTTATCCATATCACATACGAATAATGAAAACAACAAGTACAAAGGAAGAATATCAAGAATGCGGGAATAACAGTGAAAGATGAGATGAGTGAATGCAATGCTTTATGATGATCAACACAGGTAATGCAACACACATAGCATGAATGCGAATTAATGCACTTCCCAGTCCGGTGATCAGCCGTTTCCAAGTTACCTTGGCATCCATTTTACTACAGCTGGATGACACTCTCTTATCATGTAATAACAATTACAGGGCATTCATTTTAATACAGCTGAATACTACTCTCTTATATCCCACGTGTACATCGTGGTTTTGTAGGATTTTCAACCTACTAGGCTCAATTCCCGTAGCTATTTGTCATAATTGTTCCTCATACATAACAATGCATGGATGGGTCACTCTAGGACCAGTCACCATAACTCATACGAATCCTCGCAAGGAACCCTACAATTCCACCTCCAGACTCACTTAACATTTCACATCATCCTAGTATACAAGCAACAATCACATTAGGGTTCCCATGATAGTCCTCATCAGAAACTTTCCGCACGCCCATACACGAGGATAATCTGCCGGTAACCATCATAAGTATCATATTCACAAATTCGATTGATTTCCAGTGATAACACCATTTAGAAGCTACTCGTGCGCCATACACACGAATAATCCACTGGGTATCATCATGGGTATCCTTTCCACATGTAATAGCTATATAGAATCATAACCATCATAACACATCATTTAGTACCAAGGTCATGCATAGAGATCATCAATGTATTATATAGATCAACTAACATCAAAACACACCAAAGAATCACAGTTCCAACTTAATCTAACATTAGCAAGGGTCTACATACCAATTTACCAAACAATAGAGTCAAAACCCTCAAAATAGGTCCCTGCTGGTAGGGTGGCCGGTGTGCTGGTACTGCCAACGGGTCACGGGAATTGAATCCCAGATTCTTCTCGGAGGTTTGAAACTTGCGAACCTTCAACCCGGTTCAATCTGAAATCATATAGAATAAATACGACTATTAAAATCATCATTAAATAGAATTAAAACATATTAAATCATAATTTACACCAAAATCAAGGAATAAAACGTACATTTATCATCATATATATTTTCTATCACCGATCTCACGTAAATCAATCCAGAATCATGTAAGAACAAGGATAAACATCAATCAATCCACAGTTGAATAAAAAGCAACACAATACATTAAAAATCATCAAACTCACACGAAAAATCATGCTTTCGAAAATCATACCCACGAGTTATAAATTCATGCATTCAAATCAAAAGACAACCACAATATCCCACGAGAACTATACAGAAAATGATACTTACATTAATTGCTATTTGGAAATCTGGTTGGTATCCTCTTCTTCTCTTCTTCCTCTTCTTTGAAGCCGACGGCTAAGGTTTTTGGTTCTCCCCTTTCTAATCTCTTTCTTCTTATTCTTAATCCACAAGACTCTCCTATTGTGTTTTTTATCGTATGGGAAGGTGAGGGAGACGTTATAGTAACTTTTCGTCTTTCTCTCCCATTACCAAACCCCACGACATCCACCTCTGCGTTTCAATATTTTAATTAAGTTTAATAATTACAGATGGTTCCCTCATAAAGTTTTCTAATTACACCTTAACCCCAAGTTAGATATTTTGTTAACAATTAACCCAATTCTCATAATTAGCTTATAATCCAACACTAATAATTTCAAGAAAATTCTAAATGATTCTTATAAAACCCCTCTTTAATGATTTCATTATTTAATTCATTTAATTAATCTCAAATTAATTATTATATTTATTTCTGGGTTAGGATCACTACATTCTTCTACTTACATTTACAAGTAAAGAATGAAAAAAAATTACAAAGGTTATCATTTCTTAGTAAGATGTGATTCGGTGATGCCTTCAAAGACACGTTTGAGAACTCCGAGTCTTAAAACTTCAGGCTCTGGCATAGTGGCATATAAATTGGTAAGAGTAGCTTGCATTTCTACAAAATCCACTCACCTTCTAGAAAGAATATCAACAATAATCTTCTGCCACTTTTTTTTCTCTCTCCAACTCTATGATCGCCTTTTACTTCATGGCCTCAAGTGTCAGCAATCTTCTGCGTCATCTGACTTGCCATGATCTCTCGGGTATCGAAAGACTTCTATAACTTGTCCACCTCCCCAACTTTACCATCAATGGTGGCCTCGAACTCCTTCACCTTATTACATTTATTTTCTTTTGCCTTCAACTCCTTAAGACGATTTGCCAACCAATCCAACTGGAAACCAATCTGGCTTGCAAATGTTGTTCCTGTGAAGAAGAAGAGTGGATAGATTCGATGTTGTGTTGATTTTTGAGATCTCAATAAAGCTTGTCCTAAGGATGAATTTCCATTGCCCAATATGGATATTCTCATTAATGATACTACGGGACATGAGATATTTTCTTTCATATGGATGCTCACCATACAACCTTTCAGACTCCTTTGGGTAACTTTCACTATATAGTTATGCCCTTCGGTTTGAAAAATACTGGTGCTACTTATCAACGAGCTACGCCAACTATATTCCATGATATGGTGCATAAAGAAGTTGAAGACTATGTGGATGATATTGTAGTGAAGTCGAATGATCGTTTTCACCATCTTGATGTCATGAGGAGATTATTCAAGCATTGTAGAAGTTACAATTATAAGATGAATCCAGACAAGTGTGCCTTTGGGAATACTGTGGGTAAATTCCTTGAATTTTTTGTTCATAGGCAAGGAATTTATTTGGATCCAACGAAGTCGAAGGGAATTCTCGAAATGACTCCTCCTACAAATCAAAAGCAGTTGAATTCCTTCCTTGGATGGGTATCTTATATTTGAGGTTTATTCCTAGTTTATCAGCTTTTATTTCTCCTTTCCTGATTTCACTTTGAAAGAGGGGAGTATTTTCTTCGACTTCAGAGTGTCAGCAAGCTCTTGAAAGCATCAAGGATCTTTTGAAATGTCCACATACTATGGTCACACCAGTTCTAGGGAAGCCACTTTGAATGTATTTGGCTACTTCTGATGATGCCATTGGAGGATTTCTTGCTCAAGAAGATGATCAAGGATGTGAAAAGCTTGTTTATTACATCAGTAGACTCTTGCGTGGATCAGAGTTGAATTATTCACGAGTAGACAAGTTTTGTCTTGCTCTTTCTCATGTAACTCGAAAGCTGCAACATTACCTCTTGGCATGCTCTATATTATTGATCACTCGAGCAAATCGTATCGAGTATCTTTTGTCTCAGCCTGTGTTAATTGGAAGGTACACCAAGTGGTTACTGCAACTATCAGAATTCAACATTTCATGTGAATCACCTCGAAGCATTAAGGGACAAGCAGTAGCTGATTTACTTGATGCCTTCTCGAAGGTTCAAGAGGAAGAATTACCTGAATTCGAGATCGCTTCTGTGGAAGATCAAGAATGGAAAATGAAATTTGACGGGTCATCCAATTCTAATGGAGGAGGAGCTGGCATTGAATTCCCATCATGTGATGGGCAACACTTATATTATTCCTTCAAATTGTATTTCGTATGTTCCAACAACAGAGTTGAATATGAGGCTTTGCTTGTTAGATTGATCCTGGCCAAGCAGATTGGAATGCAAAGACTGGGAGTCTTTGGGCATTCGAATGTTATTGTTTCGCAAATCAATGAATATTTTGTTGTTAAGGAATAAGAGCTGGTGCTATATCGTACAACAATTCGAGCTTTGAAGAAAAAATTCATTGAGTGTACCTTGATGTACATCCCAAGAGCAAAGAATCATCAGGCATATATTTTAGTCAATCTTGGGAGCAGATTGAACCTGAATGGAGACTCTTAGCAGATTGAAATCATTCAAAAGGTCCTTTCTACTACTTTGGATCCTGAAATTGAGCAAGAGAACATATCTTCAACAGATTGGAGGCATCATATTTTATTCTAACTTCATCATTCTACGTCAATTTGCGAGCTCCCTAGTCGTAAGTTGGTTATGTGATCGCCCCCGGGTCGGATGGACCCTAGGTTGATCGGGTTAAAATGGAGTCGCCACCATCCATAGAGTTTGGGTGGGAATGGTCACCCGGGTTTTATCAATTAATTCAAAAATAGACCAAAATCATGGGATTTAGGTTGGTCTAACCAGATTCTCAGGTAAGGGGGTTTATTTGAGGGATGGAAAGGTGTTAGGTACCCATCCACTCCCGGTTCAACCGATTACCCGATTCAATATTATTTGGCCATTTATTAGAAATTTGCAAAATAAGCT
>JAUPMG010003899.1:0-16007 GCA_031762675.1 Pachysandra terminalis | reverse complement strand
CTTCTTCCACATGTGTTTAATTTGTGATGTATGTGGTTGTGGGATCATATCCCTGATTTTTGGATCCCTAATGGCGACCATATGAGACCGACTCACTTGAGTCTTTAATCTAGGTCATGGTTTTGTGAAAATTGTGCTAATGCCATATAGGATGCTTCCTTGACTTAAGAGACCACTATTGTAGCCTCCTTTAAGGTTTGGCTTGATTTGGAGTGAAAACCTCATCCTGGAAACACTCCGTATCGCTCGACCCTGTGCTTCGGTTGCCTCCTGGTTCGCCGGAAAGTATGCCAGCACACTCAGTGCCTATGATATTTACCTTCAGGAACCTCCCCGGTTCGCCGAAAAACCCCTCGACGACCACCCGGTCAGCCGAGATGGCCGCCGAATTACATAGACCATTTTCCAGCTTACTAGAAAGGCCGCTGAGTACTTTTTCGGTGCGCCGAGACCTCACTAAGCCCCAATTTCGGTGTACCGGGACCCTGCCGAGACCCAACCGAACCCTTCCTCGGTTAGCCGAGACCTCGCTGATACCTCACTGAGACCCCATATTGACCCTTTTGTCTGGGTTTCTGGCCTAGGGCATCCTTGATACCTTTAACTTAGTGTATTAACCTACTCTTGGAGTTCGTGGACTTGCCCAATTTCGGTGATGACTTGTTTATGGATTTGTGTCACTTTGAGGTGTTTGCTTGTAACTTTGCCCATTTAATTTCCATGTTGTGGCCTATGCTAGATAGTTTGACAGCTTTACTTAGTATGCGTGTTATTACTTTCGTGCCTTGTAGATTAGAATTATGGGATTGTGCCCATATGTTTGAAGATTTGAATATATTCCTGTGTTGCTTTTTGTGTTGCATTAAATTAAAGAGAAGTGAATTTAATGAGTTGCAGATGGACCATTCCGGCTGTAATAGCCTAGTCTAATACCACTTGTGATAACTCAGGTATAGACTAACACTTGAGATATTGACTTTATTTCCATTTTTCTTATGAGAGGACCCTATTGTTACATCCAAGCTGAGAGAGAAACCCACATAGGGAAGGCCTCTACAGTCTTGAGATGATGGTTACCCCAGGATCCGCACGTTGGTGTAAACTGGGAAGATGGTGAACTATCCCAGGGATCCGCACGTTGGTGTAAACTGGAAAGATGGTGAACTATCCCAAGGATCCGCACGTTCGTGTAAGCTTGGGAGACATTGAGGCCATAGTACCCTTCTGGAGGATTGTGAATATGTATGACTCCGTGAGGGATACCGCAGGTGGCTGCAAGTCTTGGCTATTGGCCCGTGATCAAAATAAGGTGGGGCGATTGTGACTCCTAGGTTGAAAGCCCTTAAAACTATGCTGTACACATAGAATAATCCTATCCTTTATACCGTTACGACGGGGGATGATTTCAGGTTGTTGGAACATCCTGGGGCGAATTCAGGTTGCTTGCACACCTCGGATAGAGATTGAGATCACGTTGGAGCTTACTATATTTCACCTTCCATATAGCGTCGCATGTGCATTTGCATTGTATATCTTTGTTGACATTAGTGTGAGTACCTCTTGTATGATACACTTGGTCTAATTTTCATACAAGTTTAGGCATGCAGATATTTATGTTATTGGACCCCAGGTTGAATACCTTGTGAGGTTGGGAGAGAACGACACTTTTGTGCCATATCTGTTGATTTATAATTGTTCACCTTATGCACAAATGCATATTGGATCACATCACATATATTATCATGTCTTATTCTTATTTTGTGTTTTCTCATGATGTTGGGAGTTCAAGTAGGCACCTTGCTTTGAGAGGTTATTCATCCGAGCTTCATAGCTTATGTATGTTGAAATTACTCCTTTTAGGTCTTGGCGCTTGTTCGCCCAGAGAGAACTTGGTTTGGGGTACAGATCACCAGTACCCAGTGTAGGATTGTATTAGGCTTTCCTTTTGATCTTGTAATAAATTAGCTCTTTTAATTTTAGTTACATATATCTTACTAGAACCTGTTTTTATTTGCTTCAGCTTATGTTTTGATCTTGCTATTTACTCCCGTAGAAATATGGGGTGAGAGTTGCGAGTTAAGCTTGAAATCTCAGAATTGGGAATTTCTGGTTTGGGTCGTGACACAAAGAGTAGATGTAAGGACCTGAACCCTTATCCCCAATTAATTAGGATTAGAAATTAAGTTTAATTTAAAATAATTAAATAAGGTTCACAAGTAGACTAGGTTGATGTCCCTTAGATCCCTGACCTTTGAAAGTTTGGTTAGTTTAGAAATTTAATGAATTTTCGTAGCCAATCAAAATGGCCAACTGAAAAATTATAGATTAATTAAGATTTAATTAAGTTAATAAGTTAATTAATCACACCCGCTGATTTCTGAGACCTTCCTCAGAATCAGAGACAAAAGCTCTCTAACAAAGCCCACATAGATGACCAGTCGGAAAATATAGAACAAGAAACCCCATTTTGCCGTTAGTGCTGGCACTATTCACAGCTTGTCTATAAATAGAGCAATTCGCTCATAAAACACATTTTATTCTTCTCTTCTTCTTTCTCTTGGGGTTTTGGAGCAAATGGGGAGCAAATGGAGAGCATCCAAGTCTCGGATGCGCTGCGAATCAACCTTGACCTACTCCGGCAACACCCCAAGTTGAGTAACCTCCATTGAATGTGTTATTTAGTTGTGTTTTAGTATTTTGACCTAGGATAAGTGTTTTTTTGCCTCATACCCACCTTCTCCTTGGGATTTAGACCATTTTTATTAATGTATATGGAACCCCAAACACCAGACCATCTTGTTTGAACATGCATGTGGAAATACCCAACCCTTAGGTGGAGAGAAAAAGGGGGAAAGCCCCAAATATCCACCGTAAACCAAATAAAAATGGAATTCAATCATAATCGAACCTTCCTGGGAGTAAAACCAAGCTGCCAGTAAAATTTCAGCCTCAATGGCCCTTTCCCTAGCTTTGGTGCACTCTTCAGCGCACCGAAGAGGTCGCTGAATCTCAGGGGCCGAATATGGCTCTCGGGAATGATCGCCGAAGGAATTTAGGCGCACCGAAGAGGTCGCCGAAACCTCCTTTAGGTGAGCCTAAGAGGTCGCTGAAACATAAAGTGACCAAACCAATTTGACTTCTCGTCTATCGAGATTCTTTTGGACCAAACCCCAAAGTGCCACCTCATTGGCACACTTTAACCCATTTAGGCGCACCAAAAGGTCGCCGAAGACCCCGTCGAACCACTCCACTGATCCAAATGGAGTGATTCCAATGGGAGCACTTGTATCTTGACTAGTTACACGTGTCTAGTATATTTTCGGGTCAGTTAGACCTCTCGTGTAAAATCCAAGCCCTCAACCCGAAAATCTAGATTTCTTAGTTTGGCCAAGCAATAGATGATTCGAGAAAATGGGCAAGCATGGCTTCCAAACCCTTCCATTAGCTAGCACCATCATAATACACGTGTTGAGATGTAAATGGTTGTTATAATGCTTTACTTATTTACTAAATTGTGAGTTTAGGCATGATGAGATGCCCTTGGTAATTATTTTATGGTTATGAGATTGGGTTGGCACTCGGATGCCTCTCATGTAATTATATGATGAATTGGATCACGTGGATGAATTCAGATGGATAGTGTTGATGAGGAGTTTGGTGCCGGAGTGCCCAACTTGCCTTACCCTTAATTGTATATTTTATTAAATTTTGAGTTCTGTTAGTAATGTATAGAGAAGTATGTAGGTAGAGCTATACATATATATACTCTTAGTAAGTTAGGCTATATGTTTTATATTACGTGGTAAGTTTGATTATATGTTCTATATCAATCTGTAAGTTAGGTTATGCGTTTTATCTTTCATAGTAAGTTAGTTATGGGACTATGCCCATATGATTGAATGCTTGAATATATGCCTATGAAATCTTGTTTGTTGCATTAAATAAAGGATTTGAAGTGAATGTAGCAAATGGACTTTCCGGTTGTGATAGCCTGGTCAAATGTCCCTCATGACACCATGGGTTTAGACTGGCACCTGGAATGTTGACTTGATAACCATTTAGTCCTACGAGAGGACCTTATGATCAGACCCAAGCTGAGAGTGAGCCCACATAGGGAACCTCATCAGTCTTGAGGAATGATGTTGCACAAGAATCCGCACGTTGGTGTAAGCTTGGAAGATGGTATGCTATCCCAAGGATCCACACGTTGGTGTAAGCTTGGGAGACAGCGAGGCCATATATATATATATACATGTACCTTCTGCTGAGTTGTGAAGATGTATGAATCCCTGAGGGATACCGCAGGTGGCTGCAAGTCTTGGCTGAATGGCCCGTGATAAAAAATAAGTGGGGGGATTGTGCCTCATAGGTTGAAAACCCTTAAAACTATGTTGTACACATAGAATGATCCTATCCCTTAGTCTGTTCATACGGGGGATGCATGCAGGTTTCTGGGACATCCTGGGGCGCATTCAGGTTGCTGGGACACCCCGGATAGAGATCGAGATCACGTGGGATCATATGATATTTCACTTCTTAGACAACGTAACATTTCTCTTGCATTGCATATTCTGTGCTGATATTATTGTCAGAGCCACTTGTATGAAGCACTTGGCCTAATTATCATACTTAAAATCTATGCATGTAGCTGTAGGATCACAGACCACTGAGTAATACTTTGTGAGGATGGGGGAGAACTTGTTATTATTGTGTGTCACAACTGTACACCGCTTGCACATATTATGCTTATTACACAATTGTACACATCTGCACTTTCTCAAATACTGGAACATGAGTGAATACCCTTCATTGAAGGTTTACTCATCCGAGCTTCTAGCTTATGGATGTTGTTTAATATTTCAGGTTCAGGAGCTTAGTCGCGACACGAGAAGACACGGATTGGGTAGCGTACTCTGGTAGAACACTTGGTATAGATTAGAAGTGGATTTTACTTCATTTAAACTTGCTAGAATAGCATATATATAATAGTTACTTATATCTTACTAGAACTATTTAGTCTTCTGCTTATGTTTGACCATGTTAATCCACCTCCATAGCGATATGGGGTGAAGGTCGCAACTTAATCTGGAAATTCTATACTTTTGGGTTGGTTCTTGACAGTAGACTAGTGGGATTCAATACCTGATAGTCTGAGGGGCTCATTAGGACTAGCTTGGACCATGCCAGGTGGGTGTGACTTAACTAGGAAGATGGGCCAATAACTGATAGTGAGAGGTTCATACAAACTAGAGACCAAATAAGAATTGGATCTTATCCAAAAGGTAAGTGGTAAGACTTGCTTGTCCACGAAGGATTGGTAGGTCAATACCTGATAGTGTGAGGCTCGCTGACATTGATGGATATCCAATTCTCCACAAGGAACATTTACAATGTACCCATTTCTCAAGAGAGATCTGAGATTCGAAAAATTTAGTGGGAGTGCATTTAGATTCATAAAAGACTCTAAAATCTTAGTAATAATGTACACTACTTTTCTACTTAGCTTATTTGTTGTATAAATTTTCTTTATGTAGATATCAAAATGTCTAAAGCACTGCAAAACGTTCTTGAAAAAAATACTTTAACCGGACCAAACTTCTCGAATTGGCTGAGGATGTTGAAACTTGTTTTGGCATCACTCAAATTAGACTATGTTCTGGAGGGTCCAGTACCCGTGGCCTACGAGGCCAATACTGATGAGGAGCGACTAACAATCCAGAAATGGATAGGCGATGATAAGCAGGCTCAGTGCTATCTGATAGCATCGATGAGCAATGAACTCCAGAAACATCCAAAGGGCTATTGAGTTCATATGCGATATTGCAGCGCCTAGAGTCCCTCTTTGGCGAGCACAATTGCATTGCTAGGTTCACCGTCTCCAAGGAGCTTTTTAGGGCCAAGATGCCAGCAGGGTTATCAGTTAAGGACCATGTACTTAAGATGATCAACCGGGTTGAGGAACTGGAAAGGTTGGGGTCTGCTTTGGATCACAACCTAGCTATAGATCTCATTCGGCAGTCGCTCACTGACTCGTTTGATCAGTTTGTGGTGAACTTCAACCTGAACAAACTAGAAGTAACTCTTCCAGGGCTTCTTAACATGTTTAACACCACCGAGGGGACCTTGAAAAAGTCTAACAGTTCGCTGCTCGTAGTGGATGGCCTTCAATCTTAAAAGGGAAGAAGAAAAAGAAGAGCAAAACAAACTCTTTTTTGAAAGCGAAATAGAAGCCAAAGAAAGGAAAGAAACCCGAGAAAGGGAAATGCTTTCACTGCGGTAAACACGAGCATTGAAAAATGAACTGTTCTCAGTTTCTAGCTTCCAAGGACAAATCTTCAGAAGGCATGTTAGATTTGCTTGTTGTTATTGGTTGTTTGACAACCTGTTCTATTTCAGATTGGGTTTTAGACTCTGGTGCTAGTTCACATGTGTGTAATACTATGTAGGGTCTAAAGGGAAGCAGAAGACTGAGTAAAGGGGAGATCTCGCTATGAGTGAGAAATGGAGCACGAGTTGCTGCATTAGCCATGGGAAAACTTTACATGAAGTTGCCATCATCGCATGTTTTAAATTTAAAAGATTGTTTATTTATGCCAGCAGTTTTTAGAAACATTATTTCTATTCCTTGTTTAATAAATGATGCTTATTCAATGGTTTTTGAGAACAATATTTGTAATATTTATTTCAATTGTGAATTGATTGGTGTTGGCACAAGTATGAACAATCTCTATCATTTAAAAAAAAGTGGTGAAATTAACAACATAGCACATGAAAGTATAGCTAAGAAAAGACTTAGAGATGAAAATCCAACCTATATGTGGCATCTGAGACTAGGTCATATTAGTGGGAAGAGGATTAAGAAAATGGTCAAAGATGGGCTTGGAGCCCTTGCTAACTTGTGAATCTTGTCTCATGGGAAAAATGACCAAGTCACCCTTTGTTGGACACTGGGAAAGAGCTGAAGACATATTGGGCCTGGTACATACTGACGTATGTGGGCCCATGAGCTCCATAGCTCGAGGTGGATTTAACTACTTCATTACCTTCACCGACGATCATTCTAGGTTTGGGTATGTGTATCTCATAAAACACAAGTCTGATTCATTTGAAATCTTCAAAGAATTCAGAAATGAAGTAGAGAAACAAACAGGGAAAAGTATTAAGGCTCTTTGATCAGATCGAGGAGGTGAATACTTATCCACGGAGTTTCTAGAGCATCTCTTTCCTCATGCTAAGACACAATTAAATGGTGTATCGGAAAGGTGAAATCGGACCCTATTAGATATGGTCAGATCGATGATGAGTTGTACTGATTTACCCATTTCATTTCGGGGATAAGCCTTATTAACCTCAACTCATTTACTAAATATGGTTCCTACTAAATCCATGCCGGCTACGCCATATCAGATGTGGCATGGACGGAAACCGAGTCTTAAGTATGTTAAGATTTGGGGATGTCAGGCTCATGTCAAAACACAAGAAGCTGACAAATTGGAATCTAGGACTCACATTTGTAGGTTTGTAGGGTATTCTAATGAAACTATATGATATTATTTCTATTACCTAGATGAACAAAAGGTGTTTGTTGCCAAACATGTCAAATTATTAGAGGATCAGATCCTCACAGAATTCAACACTAGGAAAAAGATAGATCTGGCGGAGGTGTTGGACACCGAGCAAGCTGTACAAACAAACAACATGGATTCCACAGTAGTAAATGTGTCAAGTACACAAGTTCCTCATAGATCGAGTAGAACTCCTCTGCTCCTCTTGATAGATATCTGGGATATTTTGGACAGAAGGAAGGAGATGAGCTACTCTAGTGGGAGGTAATGACCCTGCTAACTGCGAAGAAGCGATGTTAGATTTCGATAAAGAGAAGTGGCTTGAATCGGAAATGGACTCCATGTACACTAACCGAGTCTGGACACTGGTAGACCCACCTGAGGGAATTATTCCCATTGGGTATAAATGGATCTTGAAGATGAAACTAAACTTAGAAGGTAAAATGGACATGTTCAAGGCAAGACTGGTGGCGAAAGGATACACTCAACGTCAAGGTGTTAACTATGAGGAAACTTTTTCGCTGGTCGCCATGTTAAAGTCCATTAGGATTTTGTTGTCTATTGCCACATACCACGACTATGAAATCTGGCAAATGGATGTAAAGATTGCTTTCCTCAATGGAAACATAGAGGAAGATATCTACATGCCTCATCCTGAATGTTTTGTAGCCGTAGGCGAAAGCCAAAAGGTATGCAGATTGCAAAAGTCCATTTATGGACTTAAGCAAGATTCTAGAAGTTGGAACATCCGTTTTGACGAGGCATTCAAATCTTTTGGTTACCTTTAAAATATGGATGATCCATGTGTGTACAAGAAAACTGATGGAAAAGAAGTTTCCTATTCCTGTACGTCGACGACATCCTACTGATTGGAAATGATGTCTACTGTTAAAGTGTGGCTTTCTCAAACTTTATCCATGAAGGATTTGGGAGAAGCGTCCTATGTATTGGGTATAAAGGTCTATAGAGATAGATCTAGAAGGATGCTTGGATTATCCCAATCCGGGTACATAGATAAAGTGTTGGAGCGATTCAACATGGAGAATTCCAAAAGAGGACTTCTACTAGTCCGTCATGGAATTCATCTCTATCGGAACATGGGTTCCAAAACTCCCGAGGAGAGAGGGATACAATGAGTAGGATTCCATATGCTTCGACAATTGGAAGTCTCATGTATGCTATGCTATGTACCAGGCCTGATATCAGTCATGTTGTTGGATTGACCAGTAGATATCAAGTGGATCCAGGTTTGGAACACTGGAAGGCAGTAAAATCTGTCCTGAAGTACCTGCGAAGGACTAATGATAAATTTCTAGTCTATGGAGGAGGAGAACTCAAGGTTGACTGTTACAAACTAAACCAGGAAATCCCAATTATGAGATTTCAAGCTTAATTCGTAACTCTCACCCCATATTTCTATGGGAGTGCAAAACAGAAATCAAAAAGTAAGCGGAAGCAAATAACTGTTCTAGTAAGATATAAGTAACTGGAATATAAAATTTGATCTATTACAAGATTATTAAAAAGGAAAGTCTAATACTGGTACAATTCTACAAATAATTTCAGATTTTCTATACCCATTCCCAGGATCTCTCTCCGTAACCAACCTCCAAGACCTGAAAAATATAATTCAACAAACATAAGCTGGAAAGCCCGAATGAGTAGTCCTTCAATGCAAGGTATTTTTACTCATATCCCAACATTATGAGAAAAGTGCATAAATACAATATAAGTGATAACTATAAATTCTGTGCATAGTAATGAAGATAAGGAAGGAAAGCAACATAAACCAATCAATGTATTGTCCTCTCCCAACCTCACTTGGCATTTAATCAAAAGTCCACATCATAGTATCTGCATGCCTAATTCTATATGGTAATTAGATCTAGTGTGTAATACACTAGATACTCAAAATGATATCAACAGAGAATATGAAATGCAAATGTAGAGTCGATCCATCTTTGGGAAAGATGTTTTAAAGAGCCATCCCCTCATACAGGGCCATTCCCAAAGATAAGATCCTTTCTGTTTAGTAATTGTTTAATGTTAGCTCCTCATATGATCTCAATCGTACTACATAAGGATGCTCACCCAGATCCATCCCCCAATACATGACAGAAGTAGTAGATTATTCTATGTGAGCAATATAGTTTCTAGGGATTTCAACCTAGAGGACACAAGTGCCTTACCTTAATTTCAATCATAGGGACTAAGCCCAAGGAATCACCTAGAGCTTCCTCAAAGAACCATACAATAACCAATCTACTAACAGATGGGTAAATCATGCTTCCGCTGTTGAGCATCACATTGTGAACCTTCCCTCACCTTGCATCTTTCCTCAAGTCTGTTGGGATCATCACACATAACATATTCCTCACCTTGGGAGCTAACAACATTGTCCATTTAGGACATCAATGGTTACATAAGTCAATTCATCTCTCATGTGAGTCTATACCCAAGGGTATCACATGGGGTATTAGACTCTGCTATTACAGCAGGTAGGTCCATATGCAGCTCATCATATTCAAGTCCTTTAATTAATTTGCAGTCATATATTTAATTCAGCAAACACATGGGCACAGTCCCATGATTCGACACTACAACATATAATAATGCACACTAAGCACAACTAATCATCTAGACGCGAGAACATGATATAATCAGTGTGGTATGGCATGTGCACATCAACATAAGAGATTACTATAATTAAAAAATTAATGACATGGAAACAATAATAATACTGGTTCATTCACACACACACACACACACACACACACACACACACATATATATATATATATAATACATCATATCATAACACGGGAGTCAATTCTATACCTAAACATGCACAATTTAAGGGGAAAAAACTGAGGATGGGTTTGGGGACTATTACACGAGTTTCCTAAGGAACTAGATAGACTAAACCTTAGGTTTGAAGGGTCACATTTGGTTAGGTAAGGCAACCAACACCAAAATCATGCTAGAACAACTAGATTAGGGTTATTACAGGTGTCCAAGGTTAAAAACCAAACAGAGGACCAGAATTTCGTCTCGACGAGGTGCTCGGCATGGTCTTCGGTGAACCGAGATGGGTTCGGCGAGGTGCTCGGTGCACCGAGGTCTGGCTGGGGGTCTCGGTGCGCGGAATGGGTTTTGACGACATTTCCAGTGAACTGAAATCTGCCTCTGAGATTTGGCGGACTCTTCGGCTGACCGAGGTGGTCACTGATGCTCGAAGTCAGGAGTTACTATAGTGTTCGGTGGACTCTTCGGCGAGCCGAGGAGGTCACCGAAGCTCGGCAGGGTTCTTCGGCGAGCCGAGGGAGGTCGCCGAAGCTCGGGATCAGGCGAATCTGGGGTCTTTACCGGTGAGATTTCTCCCAGAGGTCAATAATCACCTAAGGGAGCTTTGAATATGGTCTTCTAGGACAAGGGTTTAGTCTAAACAAACATCAATTGGTTTCTCCCCAAATCCAAACCCTAGAAACCTAAATTCCAACAAAACGGTTCGTATAGGTCGTCTACAATGGATGCGTTTTCAATAGCATGGGATTTAATCCCTAAATCATGAAATCCAACTTACCAAATCCATGGGGGAAGGAAGAACATAATCAAACATAATCTTCCTCCATGATCATAATATTAGAATATAAGTAAATACACAAGTCATTGAAAAAAAACTCAACTTGGGGCGTGCCGGGTCGCGTCCGAGGTAGCTCCACCATGCATCCGGGAATTTAGAGTTTTCCCCCCTCTTCTTCTCCACGAGTTCCACACGATCAAGAATGAGAAAATGAGAGAAAAATGTGTTTTGAAACCTAAGTGTTCTATTTATAGGTCAAGGGCAAGATTGTAAGTTAAAATAGCCACAAGGGCAAAACTGGGTTTTCTGTCTCTATTATTTCCAATTGACCACCTAATTAATTTCTGATTGTGAAATCATGTTTAGGGGTCTCAAATGAATCTTCTAAGCTGTCAAAACCAATTATTATCTTACCATTTGATTTTATTTCCTATTTAACAGTAAGTTTAGTTATCTGGCCCGTACTGCTTCTTAAGTCTATCTGGTTAACTTGATCAGTTTGAGATGATTTAAGTGCTTCTAATATGTTTTATATGATTAAGGATTTATAAATGCTAATCCTAGTTTATTAATGAAATTTAATCACCAATTTACTAAATTACTATTTTACCCTAAAGTCTCAAGTTAATATTATTAGGGATTTATTCAGGCTGTTACATTGACGGTTATACTAATTCGAATTTCCAATTCGATGTGGATGACCGGAAATCAACTTCTGGATATGTATTTATATCCTGAACGGCGGGACCGTTAGTTGGAGGAGTTGTAAGCAAACTACAACTACAAATTCCACTATTGAGGTCAAATACATTGCCGCGTCAGATGCAGCCAAAGAGAGTGTCTGGATTAAGAAGTTCATCACTGAACTAGGCGTGGTTCCTAGCATTGAATCACTAATACCTTTGTATTGTGACAACAATGGGGCTATAGCTTAGGCCAAGGAACCTAGATCTCATCAAAAATCCAAACACATAGAGAGGCGCTTCCATTTGATTCGAGAGATCGTCGGAAGAAATGATATCAACATTAAGAAAGTAGGCACAACGGACAACGTAGCGGATCCACTCACTAAGGCGCTAACCTTACAGTAGTTAGATCGACATCTAACTACTGTAAAATGGGTATTAAATACTGTACCGATCAGCTGTAGTGCTAGTGAGAAATTGTTTGAGATAAACCCTATAGTCAATCTAGATTTTTCTGATAGTGGCTAATTTCTGTAAAATGACGATTTCAAGTATTTATTAATAAAAGGGAAATTTTGGGGTTTTACTATATTATATCATGTTGCTGTTAGATACCATGGATATTGGGTTGAAAATGTCTTAGCTTTTAATATTGATTAAAAGGAATGAGATTGTAAACATTTTGGTAACCAATATCCTAAATGTTCCTAGTGGTTCAGAATTGTCAAATTGGTACTTGACGATTTGGTTAGACTAGCTTGTAGGGTATATTCTCTTAGAGAAAGGTGAATCTCAGAACGATTAGTGTGAGGCACTAGAACAATTATGAGGGGACTTACTAAGTTGTAGTAAGGGTCTGAACGTGATCATCCTTGATATTCCACATGGAAATTTTGCTTAAAGTCAAAATGGAATGTCTAAGTTGTGATGATGCTTGTGATCTTCAACCTTGTGGTACTGGGTGATCATTTAAATGGGTTGCTATACTTTGTTAGTACTAAGTGTTGTCGTCTAACCTGAAACTTCAAAGGTATTCATTGGGTATTGTGAAACGTCTTAGTGAACACTCGAGTATGCAAGATAGGATCTATTGCCCTCAGCAAAGAGGGATGTGTCCTATGTGATTTGATTTAATATAATTCAAACTAAGTCTCTGGCCAGGGCAGTATGATGATTGGGATTAGATTCCAATTGGTATCACAAGATGAATTATATTATCAATCACATACATATGATCGAACTAGGGGTTTTGACTTTTATCCATACTTCTTATTGGTTCTTTCGGGATCACAAAGATAGAAAGATCGAATAGCACGATAATTTCAACTGAGGAGGTTCTCCGGATTAAACTCCTATCGACTGGATATAGCTACGGCATGTTGGTAGACGTTAACCATAGTTAGTGGGAATATTGCAAATAAACTGTTTCTTTCATTGGCAAAATTGGAATTGTTTCAGTTTTAATTAATTAATTAATTGATTAATTAATTATTTCTACAATCCAATTTTTGATATGAACCTAATGGGTCACACACAAAGAAGAATTGAACTTAGAATGGTTTTTAAGAAAGAATAGGGAGGAATGCGAACTGTTTAGAAGTTCTGGGGGTTAAAGTGCAAATAATAGAAAAGAGGAGCCTAGTGTTTTAACCCTATGCTTTATATAAAAGGAGTAAGGACGCCCCTCTCTTGGACAATGTTACAAGTTGCTTAAATCAGTTTTGGAAACCTACTATCATAGGAATCCAAACCCTACCTCCCTTAGTGGTTTTTAGTAATTGTATAAGATACAATTGAATCTAAAAATCCACTGATCAGAGTTAATACTTCATGTGGATATTGTTAGAGGTGGGACACTTGTGCCGCTCTTTGGAGAAACCCCAAGAAATCACACCTCGGGATTCAATAGGCTAAGAGGCTGAAGCATACGACAAAGGTAATTGATTGCTTTTGATTAAAAATTTATTTATTTATTTTACGCTTATTACGGACGGATTCAGGGATAGGTAATTGGGGAGTAAATTAATTTTAATTTCCGCTGCGTATATTTGTTTCTTTATACCGTACCCATTACCCATCAGAAAGTGCACAACAAGATTGAGAGAGGACATTAGGACCTTGGAGGAAAAAGATAAGATAGAAAATCTGAGAATAGTACGAGTGAAGGCAACTGGTTAGGAACACAGAATCGAGCATCGGATCTAGCATAAGATGTAAGTTGCATTTCTTGTATAGTTCTCTTGAGATTTCGTAGTCGTTTATGTTAGATTTCATGATTTTCATGCTTTCTATGATTTTTAGGAATATGATTTCATTATAGTATGATTGCCATGAAATTTGATGTAGTTGATTATGGTAATAGATCTAATATGATTGAGTCCCAGAATTGCATGTGTTTATGTGTTGTTTATGAGGTCTTAAGACTTGATTTGCATGGTGGTATGATTTCAATGTTAATAAGTAGTTGAATCATACTAGGTAGATCTAGTATGCTAATAAAATTGATTTCCGTATTTATATGTGTATAGGTGAATTGATCCATGCTAGACTTGATTAGATGTTAATTGAATTGTTTGGATAGGATTTGATTGCTGTATTTGTCACACCCCAAATCTGAGATATAGGATCTCGAGGATTTATGAGGAATGACCGTCGGATCCACCATGTGGATGCGGATAACCAATTACCATTCATAACCATAATCCTCGTTATTAAGAGTCTAAATAACATAATCAGTGGAAGTCTGTATAAATTAAAACCGTAGTCTCATCCAAACTAACAAGTTAGAATTATCCAAAGTAAATCTAACTGAGTTATTACAAGTTCATGCCCCTGTGGGGTCAAAACAAAGTTCATAAAAACTAAGCATCATCCATCAAGTATCTGAAACAGAAAGGAAATCTCCTTTCCATGCAAGCAGGTCAACCGATCTGATTACCTGTTCCAGGAAAAGGATCAGCCGAAGCTTCTTAGAGAAATTCAATGAAGTTACAATGATTATATTCATGGATACATAACAACACAGTTAATTCATACAAGGTCATTCAACAAGTAATATCACAGTCAAATGTATTAGCACGCTCATCATCATACTAAATCTCACATATTTAGTAAATATATAACATGTACCATGATAATCTTAAATCATTCTAAGAATCATACAAGAAGTCAAATCATATTATTTTAATCGTTCACATGGTCCCACCATGATAAATCATAGGGCACACATGATCCTATCATGCATTCTACCCAAATCTCATAGTCTCACTATGAACCCAAACATATCCTACATGATCCCATCATGTATATCACAACAACAACATAGTCCCACTATGTTTAACCAAACATCTATCTACATAGTTCCACAATGTAATACAAGTAAACACATAGTCCCACTATGTTATACAAAAAAACATCCACATGGTCCCACATGTATACAACACACAAGTAAAATATAATAGATACATAGTCCCACTATGTTCATAACAATAATCACATGGCCCCACCATGTATACAATACACAAGTAAAATATAATAAATACATAGTCCCACTATGTTCATAACAACAATCACATGGTCCCACCATGTTAAATAAACATTGCATAGTCCCACTATACAATGCAAACATATACACATGGTCTCACCATGTAATACAAGCATACAAATATCATATCAATCACATAGTCCCACTATGTACACAGTAATCACATGGTCCCACCATGCTATCACACTGTATGTTCACATGGTCTCACCATGCTACCACATACTATATCCACACGGTCCCACCATGTCATAACACAATCAATCCTTAATGTAACACATGCACAGACACAATTAGGACAATCAAGTGCAATGAGATAAGTACGATATGATGCAGTTATGCACAATGAATGCAGCAAGTGATATAATGCAATGGTTTGTCAAACATAGTCCAACACAATCATTCAATCCATTGACCACTATTTTAGGAACTTGCACTCACGGAATAATGCTCCAGTGACCATTATTTAAGGGACTTGCACCCACGGAATAATGCTCCAGTGGCCACTTTTTTAGGGACTTTAACCCACGGAATAATGCTCCAATCACAGAATCAAAGTCCATAATAAGATGGTAGCATTTGAATTATGCTGGACTTAATTTCATATTGAGTTGCCGCAACTTGAGGCAACT